>JAWLRI010000341.1:388509-406816 GCA_034781795.1 Crypturellus tataupa | reverse complement strand
AGAGCACCCAGGGGCTGCTCAGCCCAACGCTTCTGCTGGACAGAGCCCCGAGGTGGCAGCTGGAGGCAGCAGCGCAGTTTACGACATGGAGCATCCCAATGGGTCAGGCGCTCCTGCCGCCAGCTCCCGGGCAGCCTGTATCTCTGCCCCTCCGCTCGCTCCTGGGAAAAGCCGTCTCCGCAGGCTGTGCAGGAGCTTCTCGGAGACCGACCTCTCCTGCCTGCGCAACATGGAAGGCCAGAGGTGGCCCCAAGACCAAACAACAAGGGAGGGCCCTGTCTCCACTGAAGAGCAACAGCTAATGTTACCAAAGCAGACATCAGAGGCAAGATCTTCCCGTCCTGCCATCAAGATGGCCAGAGCACATTCGCATCCCCAGATATCCTCCAGCTACTCCCCAGAGAGCTCCTTTGATGCTCCAAGGCCTAACTCATCCCCTGCTCTCTACTAGTTTCCCCCAGTATCTGTAGACTCAATAAATAAATAAATAAAGTGGCATCTTATTGTGTTGATTATATTGACCCAAACTATGACTGGTGGCTATCAAATCATAGAACAAGAGCTCATGGAACCTAAGGCCGAAGAACACCTCCCTCCAGAAATATATAAATAGTATATCAGAATGATGTAGAATGTGTAGTGGTAAAGTTTGTCAGAGAAAAGCTTTGATCATCAGCTTTGTGTTTGATCATCAGTACACACTCCTTCATGTGTCTTATATGAATATGCAGACTGACTGTGTTCAGGTGTTTGGCTGTAAAAATTCCATGTTGACCCATGACAAGAGACATTTGGAATATCCTGCTGGCACTCTTCAAAAGTAATAAACATTTTAGATGACCTCTAGAGGTCCCTTCCAACCTTAGGCATTCTATGATTCTATGATTTTAATTTATATTTTTTGACTCCTCATATCTATACGATCCCAATTGCTCACTGGGTTTTTATAGAGTGTCCTCCTTATCTCTCTCTTTGTATCCTCTTTTACATGCCTTTCAAGGCATAATACTCTCTTGGGTGAGAAAAAATAATGTGAGTAAATGATGTGACCTGTTTCATATGATCAGTTTACAGTATGGGGAATTGGGCCCCCAAAATGGCTATTCTTCTTTTTAATTAATAATAGACCTAAGATGATGAGATTAGTGGCAAATGAGTTCTGTAGGCATGACAATTTAGGTGAGAGTAGTGAAATCCTTTATGTTCACAACTATCGTTTGGTCCTGGATGAGCATGACTGGTTATGTATTTCACATGCAAGGAACTTCTGATAAACCAGTTGAAACAGAAGGTATTGTATAAAAAAAAAAACAATTAGTGAAAACTCCCAAGGTAATGAATTTAGTTGGACAATATTTCTCACAATTTCTCTGTAAAGTCTTATGAGTGACAGAATTTTTTTTTAGATAAACAAAATGCTACTGTTAGTCTGATCTTTAGTTACACAGCTTAAATAAATACAATCAAACCGTAATCTTAAATCCTTTTGCATTACAGATTGGAGGTGAGTTTGTTCAATTGCAATTTACTCTCTCTAAATCCATGTTGGTTAGCATAATATACTGATACTGTAGAAGATTATATTTTACAGACTGCAGAAGATTGTATTGAAGATATATTGGTAAAATGAATGTACTGTGCAGCTCTATAGATGAGTTGTCCTAACCTTATTTTTGAATACTTTAATTTAAAAAGGAATAGAAAATAACACACACTGTGGTAATTGGCAAGTCTCCATACTGTCCCATTATAAAGCAAAGCAAAAAATAAACCTGTCTTTTGAAAAATATAGATTCATTCAAATGTCTATGAGCTTGTGATATGGTCTGTATAACTCATGTTTTTCTGTTCAGTGTAATAAGCTATTTCATATAACCTATTAAGAATGATGATCTGTTGTTTATGAAAGACTAAACTGTGTGACAGAACTAGCTTCATCATGAATACTGTTAGTCATTGAAAAGTATCACTGGAATCTATGACCTTCCTAAAAACACCAAAGACTGCAGTACTCATTATACTGACTTGAAAAGAAGCTTCCACTTGACAAGAAATATTCTATTAAGATTTTCTCAGTGTAAAATAAGGTTAAATACAAACATTCTCTCAAGAAGGATGTACCTCAAATTGTTAAGAATGAGCACCACAGGCAGTAATTTACACAGATGTCATAAACAGATCTAAAATACAACTGAGTAGCTGCTAACTGAAACCTTCCTGAACCTATAGACTTTTTAATGAGACATGGCCTGTCTTATATGAAAGCTACCTAGTGCAGATGTAATCCCAATGAAGCTGATAAGCAATATCAATATTTTATTTTGTTTGGCTTTTTCTACAATGCAGTTCAGTAGAGTATTATTCTATGTGAAATTATTTACTCTAATGTAAAAGTTACTTCGTGATGTAGTTCTAAAACAAGGTATCCACTGTGTTACCATGACTTAAAAAACCCAAATTCTTTGATTTAGTATTGCCCTGTAACAAACGCTGCGTTTAAAGTGGTAATGTGCTGGGAGAAGGCATAGTTGGAATCATCCACAGCATTTTAAGTTGGAGATAAACTAATGGTGTATTAGCTGATCAGTGCATAAGCATCTTAAGTAAATGGGTTGTTTTTGGCAAAGGACTAATTTTCTGTATACATTATTTCAGATCAAAGAGTTGGTTAGAGAGAGTTCACTATTACAAGTCATTTCAGGAAGAAAAAACAGTGAAACTCAAATGATATTTTATATTTTGGATGCAAGTCCCATGCTGGAGCTGAGTGGCACTGTATGACCTGCAGCAAAGTAGTCCTTTATCTCACTTATAAAGCAAAGGCAACCAGTCACAGCTAGCAATGCCAATACCACTTTGTTGCCTTGGCACCCAACTGCACACCCAACTCAGCCCTATCTGGAGAGTATTGTGGAAACAATTCTGTTTGAACAGCTGCTCTCACAAGGAGGGAACATGTTCCTTGTGGTTGTGTACATACAGACATATACAGTCTGTATTGGGACATGACTGTATATATACAGACGTATACAGTCCATATTGGGCCAAGGAAAGGAGGCATTCTTGTCACATGAGACGGGACAGTTCAAAAGTCAGGACTAATGTAGCTCTGCATTACCTTCCAGCATTACCTTCCAAGATATGCCACCTAAACAAGAAGATCAGTAGAGATCAATCTGGAATCAGAATTAGCAAGAAATGTCAAGGACAACAGGAAGGGCTTCTACAAATACATCTGCAGCGAGAGGAAAACTAGGAAAAATGTGGGTGTGCTGCTGAATGGGGTGGTTGCCATGATGACAGAAGATGCAGAGAAGGCAGCATTACTAAATGCCTTCTTTGCTTCTGTCTTTACTGATAAGACTAGTCCCCAAGAAATACTGAGCCTGGGCACAAGATAACCGGGATGGATAGATTATGTGTGGACACACGTAAATCTATGGGCTCAGATGGTATGCATCCAAGAGTGCTGAGGGAACTGGCAGGAGTCATTGCTCAGCTGCTCTCCATCATCTTTGAGAGGTCATGGAGTGTGGGGGAGATGCCTGAGGATTGGAAGAAACCAACATCACTTCAGCCTTCAGAAAGGGCAAGAAGGAGGAAGTAGGAAACTACAGGCTGGTCAGCCTTACCTCTGTCCCTGGAAAGGTGGTGGAGCAGCTCATCCTAGAGACCATCTCTAGGCATGAGAAGGAAAGAAGGTGATCAGGAGTATTCAGCATAGATTCACCGAGGGGAAGTTGTGTTTCATGAACAAGATAGGTTTCTATGATGGGATGACTGGCTGGCTGGGTGATCGTAGAGCCATGGATGTTGTCTGCCTTGACTTCCACAAGGCTTTCAACACCGTCTCCTATGGCATCCTCATAGAGAAGTTCAGGAAGTGTTGATTGGGTGATTTAATAGTGAGGTGGATTGCGAACTGTCTGGATGGCAGAGCTCAGGGGGTTGTGATAAATGGGGCCAAGTCAGGATGGAGGCCTGTGGCAAGTGGTGTCCCACAAGGGTCAGTATTAGGCTCAGTGCTCTTCAGCTTGTTCATCAGTGACTTGGTGCACAGAACACACCCTCAGTGAGTTTGCAGATGACACCAAACGGGGAGGAGTGGCCAACACGCCCGTGGGCTGCGCTGCCCTTCAGAGACCTAGACAGGATGGAGATTTGGGTAGAGAGGAACTTCCTGAGGTTCAATAAGGCCAAGTGGAGGATCCTGCACTTGGGGAGGAATAACCCCAGACACCAGATTAGGGGTTGACCTGCTGGAAAGCAGCTCCACAGAGAGGGATTTGGGAGTCCTGGTTGACAGCAAGTTAACCATGAGTCAGCAATGTGCCCTCGTGGCCAAGAAGGCCAATGGGATCCTGGTCTGCCTCAGGAGGAGCGTTGCCAGCAAGTGGAGGGAGGGAATCCTCCCCTTCTACTCAACTCTGGTGAGGCTGCACCTGGAGTATTGTGTGCAATTCTGGGCTCCCCAGTACAAGACGGATGTGGAGCTTCTAGAGAGGGTCCAGCATAGAGTGACAAAGATGACTAAGGGACTGGAGCATCTGTTACATGAGGAAAGACTAAGCACCTGGGCCTGTGGGAGAAGTTGATAAGTATCCATCCTGAAGGATGGATGAAGGGAGGATGGGGCCAAATTCTTCTTGATGGTGGCCAATGATAGGACAAGGGGTAATGGATGCAAGTGGAAACACAGGAATTTCCATCTCCATATAAGGAAGAACTTCTTTCCTGTGAGGGTGACGGATCCCTGGAACAGGCTGCCTGGAGAGGCTGTGGAGTCTCCTCTGGAGATCTTCCAAACCCATCTGGATGCCACCCTGTGTCACGTGCTCTAGGTGACCGTGCTGGAGCAGGGAGGTTGGACTAAATGATGTCTCAAGGTCCCTTCCAATCTTAACCATTCTTTGATTCTGTGATTTGGCATACATTATAATGTCCTATAAGTTGAATGAATACCCAGCACTGTGAAAAACATGGGTTTGCCTCAGTTTACTCTCAGGAATGGGTCTGTAGTTTTACAGAACTTGCATTTGACCTAAACATATTTTAAATTGTAGAGCAGTCTATGATATTAAAAAAACTCTTTCTTTAAGTAGCAATGGTTCTTATGAAGACATTTCAGAAGTTAGTACAGTGTAGAAATGGACTAATAAAACACTACTGTATGTTCATCCATTCTTATTTCAAGGGAGATTTATTTATCAATTTGTTTGCTAATCCTATCAGCAAAGCACCATAGTCCATAAACAACTATTGGCTTTAGAATATGATTCATTCAACCAATAGGAGTGGGAACTCTTGCTGTACAGTTTTATAGTCTATGTTCATTTTCATTTAATGCTAAACTTTGAAAGTAATCCTGTGATATCTAATTTGGGAATAACAGACCATGAGTTACAATAACTCAGCAAAATATGTGCTATCTGGATCCTAAGTTAACCCAGCAAACTATTTGTTTGTATGAAACAGCATAAAAGGTGTTTATATAATCCTATAGTATCCATCTAAAATGGAATATGAGAAAAAAAAAAGGAAATCTCATCTGAGTTACTTGTCAGCTCTCACAATACATAGTTGAGTACCTATTTCTAAGTCTGTAATTCTTCTGGTGAGCATACAACAGTCTTATGAAGAATAGTTAAAGACTAAGTGTATCTCTAAGAAAGGAGTTAATTTACAGACATCGACTGTTCCTCAATTCAGCTAACTCAGCTCAGACAACTAGGTCAGCCAGTAAACAGAAATTCTCTGATGTCCAGTTAGGGATGTGATCATAATGAAATGGGAAAAACAAATCATTCTGAAATTATACGTATAACTATTTAGAGAATATACCAAATGCATTAAAAAATTGTAGACTTCTGAAAGCCAGTTTTAACTGTTTTCTCTACATCAAAAATTGTTTCTCAATAAGACAGTATTCCAGCATATGGTTTGTTGAAATGAAGAACTAAGAAAAAGCAAAGTTTCTATACCTATCAGATACACCAATATTATAGGCATCTAAGTGTTATTAGAGTAAGCAACGAAAAATGAACCTAGAGAAATGATTTTGATTTCATAGATTCATACTTCAACCTGCTGTTCTTTAAGGACAGTGATGACAGAGTCTAGGGCTGACTGCCTTTTCCATGCTTTGTATTACCTGATTCAAGTGTACTTTGCAACAAAACTTATACTGGATTATTTTTTAATATCCTTAAGAAAATGTCATTAATAGCAGTATGCTTACAATAGATTGAATGTGAAAAAGAAACAATTTCTGATTATATTGCTTTCTTCGAAGGGCAATAGATGTTCTCAATCAATTCTTCATTAAAATAATAGTCCTTCATTAAAATGGCAAAATCTCTTAATACATTCAACGAACCATGACAATAAAAGTTTCTTATCTGTTTAATCAGAATGATTTAATTAATTAATTTAATTAATTCCTCGGTAAAGCAACCTGTCATGAATTTTGTAATGATGTTACAGTTGATGTCAGCTTGTTTTAAATAGCAGAGCAAATGAGCAGCATAATGAAATTAAAAAGAAATTCTCACTAGTTTCATGACTGTCCAGAAAAAAAAAAGATTGACTCTTCCTCTGACAAAATCAACTCATACTCTATAGTTTCACTCAACTAGTGCTGCTAATTGCATACAAAAATCTTCCTGACTTTGTAATATTTTCATGTTGTACAATGTCTAGTTTTGCATACCTTGACTGCAGATCTGAAATCAGTTCCTGAGACTGAAACATCGATGCCATAGTAAATATTGCAGCTCATTAGTCATGAATAGCTGTAGGATTTCTAGGGAGGAAGGATATTACAGGACACCTACGTTCTGCACACCTCTGCTTTCTACTGACCTCCTTTTCTGTGACCTTTTTTCAGTTTTTCAGTCTTTATGTCCCCATTTCGCAAAAAGCTTCTACATTTTTTTCTTCTGCCAAGGAAAAGGCTTTCAGACTCTGCAGTTTTCCTGGAGGTGTGTGAGTGCACATTTCAGTTTCTTCTCACTCAGCTAGTAAGTTTTACATCCTCTGATTAATGGACGAACTGATTATTCTCTGTAAATATCTTTCAAAATGATACATGCAGATTTTCTTTTTAAGCCATCTTTCGTGGACCGTTAAGAGACAATCTTCAACCATATGCTGAAAGCAGTACTGAAATATCCTTTGAGGAGGGAGAAGAAAGACAGAATTACTGAATTTTCTTTTGTTTTCTTCCTTTATTAAAGGATAAATATTCTGCTTTCATTTTGCCCTTTATTTTTCTTTGCAAATATAATATCACAAAGGAGGCTGATGGATTGTTTCAAGTCTATAAACAGGAAGGATCCTCATGGATATTTTCAGTAAGACCAGAGGTGGAGAAAAATCTGGAAAGACTGCTTTTGAATTACACTTGATGATAGTTTATCCTTAAGACTTTAAAAGAAACAAAATGAGTGTGAGGAAGACTAATTTCTATCCATCAATGCTTTATATGGTAAGTCCTGCTGATACTTTGCATTCCGTATCTATGCGTATATGAGTGAGCATGTGTAATATGAACGCTTAATGAATTAGTACATTTTTGATATGTCACAAAGTCCCATAACAGTAAAGGCTATTACCAAGAAAAATATGAAGTCTTCTGGAAGCAAAGTCATTTCTGATGTATTAAACATTCACTGTTTCATCTGAATTCTTTCTTGTTTTAGTCAATCAGAAAGTGGTAGACGAGATGAAAAGGGTATCAAATAGGGTTAGTTTTGTATAGCATCCTGAAATTGCCTTCTCATAACTTGCTTTGTGTTACTCAACAGTGTAGTGTCGAGTCTTGAAATACTCTCTCATACCTCCACACTAAAGTGCCTGCCTATATGAATAGGCACAAATATGTCACATTTCACATATCCAGAAATTCTCATTGCTATCAACTCCCTTTGCCTTCAGCAAAAGTGTATCATCTGAGCAGAACTTCAGGATGTAATACTGCTAATTATAGAAAAAAAATCCATAGATGAGATCCTCTCTCTGAGGTTCTCCTGACATTTTTTTGCCTTTATAATGCTGTCAAGTACCTCAAATGATTACCAGCTTTGACATTAGTAACATTGTTGTGAGACAGAGAAGTATAAAAAGGAAGAGGTGGAGGAAGCCGTGTGCTTGACGTGAAAATTAAATATAGGAGCTGTCAGATGCTGTTTTTATGTTTGTCTCAACTGATTTCACTGTTAAATTTAAACCTGTTCTGACTGAATTTAAGAGCAAAACGGCTATAAACCTCAGCCAAGGAAGGATAGCTATCTCTCATTGCTTGCCTTAACTCACTGTCTTAATAGGAAACTCACATATACAGTTGCTGTCCCTTGTTGATCCAGCACTGGACTACGAAGTGCATGCAATCATTTTTATGTAGAAGAAAATATTCAACCTGTGGGCAGTTATTACTTCTTTAAATAAACTAATAAGAGGAATCACAGAACTTTGTCACTCTGCTCAGTACTGAAAACTCTGTCTATGTTTAGTCTATGATGCCTAGGGTGGTGTTTTCGTCGCTCTGTGTAGATTAGGGGGAGTTACCAACAGCAATATCCAGGATAATACATTATGATTCACATATACACTTATATACACGGTTGTAGCTGTACATATAAAGGAAATCATTTGTCAGAGAGTGTCTCAAGGAACTCGAATATGACCAAAAATCAATAATTAAAATACTGTCATCTACAGCAATAATAAACCCACAAAGATTTGGATGGGTTGTAACCTTCATTTTAAGGCACATAATTCCATTGTGATTATTATCATCGGTGGGTGAGATAGAAAAATATCACAAAAACGAAGATAATTTCCAGGACGACATTACCTGAGGATTGTGTCTCACAGTAAAAAATAGCAGAGTATCACACCAAACATGCTGGCATGGCACCCTCTTGACAGGTAAGATGTAGGAATATAACTAGTGCTGAAAGCGTCTGCTTGCAGATAGCAGCAAATCACCATAGCAACTACAGTATTAAAGAAATTTGAGGTAAAGCAGTAGCAGGTCAAATTAAGTAGAATGTATTTCTTTTTTTTTTCCTCTCGTTTTTTGTTTTTCTCTTTCCCCTCCCCCCCCGTTTTTCCATTTTCATTTCTTCTTTCCTCATTTCCTTTTTTTTTAAGGAAAGTTAGTGGCAAAGGCTGCTGTATATTTTCTTGTCAATGTGTTAAAGAATCTGGTGATTTCATAGTTCAACTCTGTATTGCATGCATTAGACATACACTGTGTTGATAGCAGCCTATGCATTAGTTTATCATGTCTATCAGCATCAGCAATTGCTGAATCTATTACTGCAGTGAAATAATTCGACTTTTTTTTTCATTATAGCAATGACTTCTCTAAAACCTCATTTATATTTTCTGAACAAATAGCTGTCCAAGATGCATTAGCAAAGTATAACATTGAAATGAGTGATAATATTACAAACATGTATCTGATTATGTGACTGAGAAAATGTTCTTGGTTGAAAATGAAGAAAAACATGCTGAACTTTTGACAGTTTTTATCTCAAAAAAGCCCTGCACTTAACCAAAGGCTGCCTTTAGGATGAAGAGATGGTTGTCAGCTTCGATATTCTGGAACACTGGAATTCTGCGTAAGGGGAAAAACCTCCTCAGGGCTGGAGAGAAGACCTTTCTGCAGCTCTTTCCAGACCATGGAGGGGATTCACAGAGGCATCAGGGTGGTGTAAATGGACTAAAGAATTTGTGAATAGACCTTTCCTCTGTTATGTGTGATGTCCACAATGAATTACACTAATTCAAATATATCGGTCGTTATTTAATAACCTTTATAGAAAATTTAGATTTCAATATTTTTCCTAGACCTAACTTTGTGACCTAATTTATGAGCTCATGCTTTGAAGAACATTACTACCAGATTTTAGTATACTTAATTACATATGATGTGAAAAATAGTTCTAATGGTAAGCAGAAAAAAAAAAAAGAAAGATTTTACATTCTTATATTACTTTCATCTGGAGTTTCTCATGCACTCATTTGGGAATTAACCTCTTTGCCAATTTGCTAATTGCTTCTCTTTGCTATATTTTCATGCCTTCGCACAGCGGTGCAACACAAAATGGGTGCTTTGGGAAGGCCAAGGCCAGCACCACACAAATGGGAGTTACAGGGTGTGGCTGCTGTCCAAAATCTGCTTTCAGATTTAGCAACCTCATCAAAATGGGTGATGTTCTGTGTAGGTTGGCTGATAGCTCACAATGGCAGGGTCTCTACCTAGTGCTTGCAGAGTTTAGAGAAAAAGAGCGAAGCACAACATGAAGCAAGATAGTATATGTAATGCTGGTAAAGCTTAAGGATGCTTCGGGGTCAAGTGTAGTGTGAGTCTAATTATTCCTACAGAACTAATAAATTATATGTAAACTATAACTTTTCAGTTTCAGAATAAAACTGTTCTTTTACAGGATATCTGCTTGCTGTATGTGACTGGTTGAAAGAAAGAGTGCTGTTTCAGCAGTAATCTATGCATTGTATCTAACAACAAGCAGCATTTTTTTTAAAATGTGAAAATTGAAAGTTGGAGAAATAGAAGAGTTTTAAAAAGACTTACAGTAATTAGTTCTGTGTTATTTAGTGAACAGCATCTCAGTGGCATGACAGTGACTTGTGTATTTCTGATAAGGATTATTTATTTATTCAGACAACTTCTGTATATTTGAAAGAAAATATTGTTATGCTAAATGATCTTAGATTTTGGATTCTTACCATTTATTGCTGAAGGCAATAAATCACATTTTTAAATTTCATTAAAAGGAAAGATTTTTCAGCAAACTTGACCCAATTATTGATATACTTACATTATACTTTGATTTTGATTTTAATTCCTTTAAGAACATGCTAAAGTTCCTATTTAAGGAAACACATTTCATATCATTGCATTTGTCAGATACACTTCACCAGTATGCATAAGATAATTGTATTTCATGTCGCAGTGGATATTGTGCAAGTCCCCTATGACTTCTAGCAAGAATCCAATGAATTAAACTTGGCAAGTTTCCAAAAATGTTCAGATGTATGTCTTGTTTAAAATGCATGGACTTCTATTCAGTCATAATTTTGATATGAAAATGAGTACAGAATTCATGCAATGTTCTTGCATTAGAAACAGAAAACACAGCAAAATTGGAAGGGCTCCATCTTATTTTTCATATATTAATATATTATTCTTAAACCTTTTCTCTCTTTTGCACTGCACTAAAAATGTAAGTACAGGTAGGGAAGGGTAAATGTACTTTATAAATCTTTCAGCATGTTTTTCATCCAAATAAAATTGTGCAAACATTGTTGCTTTTAAGGTAATAAATAACTCAGAAATTCCTGCCATATTTCAGGCTAAATTGATACTGAACTATCAGATACATTCTACTATTTTCCATTAGTTTCATTGACAGTGTGGGCCTGAAAAGTAAGCCACACTCTTGTTTTGAGACTGTATGTTTTATTAAAGCAGCTGCGTTAAGTGATGGATGCGAGAGCCACGGTGCTCCCTGACAGCACGTTATATTTTGGAGCTTTGGTCTCATTGAGAGAGACGTTCTGGAAAACAGGACGAGTAGTTTGTGCCAGCAGTGATGCTGGGGCATGCATGGGTTGTTGTGGCATATATGCCATCTCTTTTCCTCTCTAACTATTCCTAAATAACAGAATCATCACTTTACACTTCAAGTGCTAAGTGAAAAATATTTTTCTAATTGGCACATAAGCACTAAGCCTATGACACTCTTCTATCAAGGAGCTATGAGAAGGAAACAGGGATGATTTTTTTTCCTCGCTCACAGAAATTCTCTTGAAAGGCAAAATGTGTTTGTGGAGCATCGCTCAAGTATTAACTGTGAGAGTGGGATCATGACAAGTGGTATACTGGATAAACTGCCTGCACTGCATAAGTGCAAGGTTTCTTGCCTCTATATTCACCCATTTTTCAAATTATAGCAGAGTGTGGGAGGATCCTGTTTCTTTGGCTGGGGAAAGGTCTGTATGCCAACTTGGGTCACAGAACAGCAGGAGTTCCTCTGTATTATAAATATCATCTCACCTCTGCAGTGAACAGCCCAATAAAAACAAAAAAAAAAACAGATCAGACAAACTGCTGCAAAATTTAAAACCATCAAACCTGAACTTCCCCAGTGTTTCACACTGTATCTGCACACTGATATGATCTAGATATGATTTTATAATTTAGAAAAACTCTAAGGCATAGACTGTACTTAAGCATGTTCATTTAATATGTGGAGAATGCTTTGCAAGAACAAGAAAATTTAGCATTTTTTATCTAACAATTTGACTTTACAAGTTATAACATCTTTTTTTTTTCTCCTGTATTTTGAAAAAAAAAGTAGTAAACAAAACCCAAACCAGAACAGTATGAGACTTGAACTAGAGTGACTGAACTCTCAGGTGAATATCCCGAGTCACAAGCTGGAGGGTGTCTTTAGGTCAATTCCTTTCTGTTTCTTCTAGGCAAAGCGAAACAATTTTACACGAAGGATTAGGATTACCCTCTCACTAGAAAGGGAGAGGTGTGGAGAAGGAAGGGAAAAGGTTCAATTATTATTACTTTTGCTAGCTGCAGTCTGTATTACAGTTGAGTACTTCAATTCCTAATGAAGTTACTTCACTTGTGGCTACTCAGTTTGTTTGCTGTCGAAGGGAGGCAGCCTCTATCCTACCTGATAGTGCGCAGTTTGCACAGAAACAGGCTTTTCCTAAGGGGCTGCTAGCCAGTTGCCTCCTCTTGACTGACAACAACTCGTTCTCACCATCTTTTTTTTTACTAGATGAATGGCATGAAATGTTAATAACCGATTTAGTGGCGAATATGTCCAAAGGTGGAATTAATTCTACAATATATGCATGATCTGTAGGTTTACCACAGAAATAAGGTATCCTGTGATTTTAAGGAAAAACAGATGCAATTAGTATCTTTACCTCTTGCTCTAGATGTCCCTGCTGGAGCAGGAGGGTTGGACCAGATGACCTCTAGAGGTCCCTTCCAACCTTAAGCATTCTATAATTAACCCTTTTGAACATTAAGAAGCTTTGAAATTTCCTGATACTAGTTTAATTCTGGATGAACTTTGAGACACGTCCCATTAGATCTAGGCACAGTCTGAAGCAAGCAAGAGGACTCGCTGTAGGGATAGCAGATGGAGAACATTATTTGATTACTGCAGTGATAAAAATGTACATTAATTTCAAAATCTTGTTGTGAAATGGAAAATCTTGAGCTGACCAGTAGAAGTGGTTAGTACTTGAAGTAGTTTGGTGAAGCATATGTATACACACTGCCTCATTTAGGGAACAAAATGATCACGGACAATGGATGTTAGCAGCTTCTTTGCTGACATACTAGGATATAATAATAGAATGCTTCTCTATAATTCTAGAGAATCTCATATACCTACAACTGTACTGGAATCCATATTTCAAAGCTCTGTAAAGTCAGAATATATGGGGTTTGAAATGATAAATTAATTAGAATATAATTTTAAATAAACTTCCAAGTTAGTAATGTACACAAACCTCTCTTTTTTTTTCTTGTCTTATACATTTTCCTATACAAATTAGTTGGAACAAAGTAGTTTACTCTTTTTTGAGGATTTCTTCTAAAACACTTACATAGAAATGTTTAAAATAAAAGCATTCATTTTGAAGGGATCTGTCTGTTGTAGAATTCTAAATTATCTTGTTAGCTGAATCTTGTATTTAATTATCTTTAATCATTTGAAAAGAACTGAATGAAATTCAGAAGAAGTAAATTCAGGGAACTGTGTATAAACAGAAATTCTTAATTATACATATTCATGATCAGAAACAACAAGTTAACAGCTGTTCTTAAGAAAAAGCTCTGTGAGTTGTATATTTTCATGCTGCGAAGGAGGCAATCCTCATTCTGGCTTGTATATAACCCACAGGAGGTGTGAAGCAAGATTCCTCTTTTCACCCTTGATAAGGTCTCATCTGTGCTGCAGCTGAATCTATGCATGCAGCATACACTCAGCATGCAGCAGCTGGCACATTCGGGGCTGCTAGGGTAGGAGTGTTTAGAAGACTGATGGATCACACTAGTTTTTAAACAAGACTTTAAAAGACCTAACCTGATTAACGACATACTTTGTGCTACACAGAGTATAAGATACACATTATCAGTGCTTACCTCTAGCTTTGCAAAACTCTTAGATCTTAACACCCCACATTAGCTATGAGTATGCAATACTACACGGCTTGTGCAATATAGTTTGTGTTGATGGCTACGGTCCTGTTGACGGATGCTTCTTGGGCTTGGAGGTCAAGGTGATTGGGCTTGAGAGCTCTTTGACAAAAGAACTGGAAAGTGAAGCACATCATTGACTCTTTTTCCTGCAATTTTCTGCACTCGTGGCTGGTGTTTTTATGCTGTTCATCCTACTCCAGAAGAAAAGGGATGGGGAAGTACCATCTGCTTCTGATGATGCTTATCCTTATTTCAATTTTTCTAGTAACCCTTCCTGTATATTCCTCAGGATATTGTGCCAGTCTCCACATCCTACATCTCTTAATGTTTGCTATCTTGTAAATTATTTTATTTAGGTAGTTGTTTGCATGCTCCCCAATTCCTTCTTTGTGCAACTGCAGATTGCAGTTTATTTCTTTAGTGGTCTGTTTGCTCACACTCTTAAGTAAAATACCTACAGGTTGGTTTTGTGTGCCAGTATAGTGTTACAAAATATTTACAAAGTGGTAATATTTTAGTATTTTGAATTAAAGATAAAATAATTATATCTGAATGAAGGCACTTTTAACTGCTGTCTTGTAAGTGTCCCGAGCACCTATGTTGACTGCAGCTAGAAATTTCTGTCTTTTTTTTCGTTGAAGATTTAAAGACAGAGGCATGCTCGCAGTAGAGAATCAGGAATGGGAGTGATCGGAGGGCTAGGAAATTCTGGCAAAATTGGGAGCGTTTTGCCTCAATTTTTACCTTTTTCGCTCTTGGTGAAATCCCTGAATCTCATTTGCCTCGTGTGCTAAGCAGGGACAGTGCTCACACTAGCACCAAGCCCAGGACCCTGGTGAAGTAGGACCGTTCTTGGGGTAAGAAGCACATCACCCCTGGCAAGTAGCCCTCAGTGGCTTCCTTGCCTACCCCAAGGTCAGAGAGATGAGCACATGGCAAATTATCTGCGCGAGGAAACGTGGAACATAGGGAAAACGTGGAAGATCCAGGCATCCTGACTCTTTTGAGGTTTTACTTGTAATGTGTCTGATGAGAATTTATAACAGTGCACTTCAGCTCTCCTTTCTGCAGTGAAGCTGAGCAAAACAGGTTTTCTGTGAGAAAAAAAAAATACATTCAGGAAATGACTTATGGAATTGTCATGCATTCATGCACCTGCACTGTAACCATCAGCTGGGATTTTGCTGACGATGCTCTTGCGGCAGGGATGATATGTGGCAACATGGCCTTAGCACAAAGAGGGAGCGTCGAGAGCTTGAGTCTGAGTTATACAAAGCTTTTCATACACATGTTTTGCAATAACTATTCCGAGTTTGTAAGGTTTTTCTTTTAGAAATCATTGAAGTAAATGGAAATGGGAATGCCCCAGTAATGAAGGTTTTGTAACTAATACATATATTCCTACCCAAGAGACATTGTTTTTAGAAGCTTTTGTAACAGGGAATGTATTAGAAGTATTTTTTTCTCTTCTTCCCCCTCCATAATAGAAAATCTGACTATACTGCTTTAATTCTTAAAGAAAAATACGCCTCGGACTTCTGCTCCTCTACTCGTTGCATCTCTCCTTTTCCATCCATTATCTGTTGCTGCTTTCCCCCTTTTCTTCTCAGTGGATTCCATTTTAGCAATATCACGACTCTTCAGGCAATTCCCTCTTAGTTCAATAGCTTATACCATTTCACCTATTGAATATTTTTTGTTTCTTAAAAATAATTAAAGGGAAACTCATGTTTGAAAGCAACGTCTAAACCTACTGTATATGTGCATTTTTATATACTACTTTTATATACCGTTTTTATAATGCCCTCTTGGCAGTAAAAGTCAATCGTAGATTGCTTTAGGAAGAACCATAAAAACGTAAATTACTGAGATTTGATTTGGTCTTATTTCCTGAGTTCTAATAGTTAAACCCACAATATATAACTGCTGAAGCTTGTTAATACAGCGTAATTTACATATTCAGAAGGATCCTGTTGTACTCTTCTTCTCTCAGTTAATTTAGGAGGAAGAAGAAAAAGCTCCAGAGGGCATTTAAATAAGGTTCAGAAGTTAAAATTTTTGCCTTCATTCTAAAATTCCTGAGAATGGATCATCTCATGGTCCTTCTCCTATATTTTCCTGTAGAAGAATAGAAAGAAAAAGACATAAAATTTTCTTTGGCCTGGATTGTTATTTTAAGGAAAAAAATCTTTGCATAAAGGATTTTGGAGGTTTTCTTTTGTTTCTTAGGATTCTTTTTTTTTTTTTTTTATCTTTAAAAATCTGATAAAAAGGTAATGAAATCTCCATGTGAGGAAGAACTTCTTTCCTGTGAGGGTGACAGAGCCATGGAACAGGCTGCCCAGAGAGGTTGTGGAGTCTCCTTCTCTGGAGATCTTCCAAACCCGCGTGGATGCCACCCCGTTCCACATGCTCTGGAGCAGGGGGGTTGCACTAGGTGATCTCTAGAGGTCCCTTCCTACCTCAGCCATTCTGTGATTCTGTGAAATCTGTTAAATGTATCTCTGTATTGCTACAGATAAAAGATATACATATATGCAAATAACATTCTGCATTTTTTCAGGGATGCATTTCCTGCATTTCCAGAATGATTAAGGTAATGTTTATACTAAAAAAAAGGGGGATAAAACCAGTCCTTTATTTTTTAATTGCATGATATTACAGAATCACAGAAAGTTGTTAGATTAATGATATTAGATCCTGATCCATCAAATCACTTAAGTATATACTCTGTGTGCATGAGCAACTATTAGTAAAACAAATGTGTTTATTTCTGTATGTGCATGAGGCAAATACTTAGGATTTCAGACGTCTTTGCTTTTATGCTTACCTTTCTGAGAGCTTTTCCTGTGGGTCCTGCATAGCAGAATATATTGCTTAATAAAACACCAGATTTGGGCATGTTGAGTTCTCATTAAAACTGACCTAAAGTGCAGGGAAGATATGATTGTTTATATGACTCAGATACCATATATAGCAGTCAATGGTAATATTGGTATTTTCTTTGCAAGTGGGGCTTCTTTTAATTTAAATGAACCATGTAATGCCTGTCTATTTTTTTAATAGAAATAGCTTGTCTTATTAGTATTAATTAATCATATTTATTGCAATGTGAAGAAAATAGTCTCTACAAAAAATGAAATAAGTAAGACAAATTACATGGTGCAATGATTAATTTGGCAGATGGAGCTTACTGAGGTGGATCTTTCTGATTTTATGATTCAAAGGAGACGACGTTTGTGTAAATGCTATCTTCAGGCTCACTATCTGGAATGGAATTGGTAAATACAGTGAAGTCTCATAAACTGTTCACCAGCTGGGATCAATGACATGGTTTAGGTGTTTTGGGATATTCATAAATGGTTCGGCCAGAAGGTAAAGTTATGTACAGCCAATCTAGTATTTTTGAGGTCACAGATCTCATTGAATGATTCCAGCATTGACCTCGCAGCTTCAGCAGGGCTGCCCCATATATTTCAGAGATGTACATGTTAAAAATCTGATGATATTCACTTTTGATTTTCACATCTGGTGAATCATCAAACCTCTAGCATACTGAATAGCAGAGGAATCAGACTGGCAGTAGATGGTAGTATGTACTTTCACTTAAACCGTTTGCTACTGGATAATCTTTTTGGTGTCTTTATAACTTTGACAGTAATAATTGCCCCTTGACATTATATTAACTGAAGGACTACAGTTCTAACAAGTATGATCAAGCTGCAAACTGTGCAATTATTTTTTCATGGCTATTAGAATTTTTGTGCACAGAAAGGCACAAGTTTCATGAGGCAGCAGTGTGCCCTTGTGGCCAAGAAGACCAATGGGATCCTGGGGTGCATTAAGAGGAGCATCTCCAGCAGGTCAAGGGAAGTGATCCTGCCCCTCTACTCAGCCCTGGTGAGGCCACATCTGGAGTATTGTGTCCAGTTCTGGGCCCCCAGTACAAGAGGGATGTGGAGCTGCCGGAGAGAGTCCAGCACAGGGCCACGAGGATGATCAGGGGCCTGGAACATCTGCCCTATGAGGAGAGGCTGAGGGAGC
>JAWLRI010000341.1:341629-388409 GCA_034781795.1 Crypturellus tataupa | reverse complement strand
CAGTGAGGGTGACAGAGCACTGGAACAGGCTGCCCAGAGAGGTTGTGGAGTCTCCTTCTCTGGAGATCTTCAAAATCTGCTTGGACATAGTCCGGCCCCACATGCTCTAGGTGTGTGCAGGGGGTTGGACTAGATGTTCTGTAAACATCGCTTCCAACCTTAACCATTCTATGATTCTATGAAAGACTCTATGACTGAACTCCAACTCAATGTAATAAGTTACCAGTACACAAACATGAATAAAATTTCAAGGTAGGCAACCTGTACATACATTATTAAAAAAAAAAAAAAAAAAGAGAGAGAGAAATGTGAAGTCAAGTAAAGCTATGGATATTTATCTTCACCCAAATGCTCAACAGTACTTGTCAAATGCTCTAGAATGAATTTATCTAAGTTCACTAACATTATCCATAATTTCTCTTAATATTTACATTGACTAGAATTCTGATATCCTGAAAATACTCTATAAACCAAAGCTAATCTCTTTCAATTTATCATTGAAACTACACTAAAATATTTGGCACATTTACATAAAATCCTAATTACTTATGAGGTTGTGTTATTATATTTTGTCATTTTAAAGACAACTTGAAATAACAAGTTCTTCTTTGTCCACATTTATATAATTCAAACACTGCTCTCTCTACTTGGCCATAAAGCTGATGGCTATTTGGAAAATTGATACAGAGAGAGCAAATGAAATACCGCTGATATAAAACATTTTTATTATATATTGTGTTTTTTATTATATATTGTGTCCCCACTCTATACATATGACATATTTCTACATAACAGGGAATGTATATTTTAGTACTGAAGCAACACCAAAGAAATTTTTTGTAATGTGCTAAAATTTTTGTTTGCAAGGAAGGAAGCAATCACGAGCACTGTCAGAAACAAACAAACAAACAAACAAACAAACCAAAATACAGGATCCCATAAGCAACACAGAAAACAGCATATTAGCCGCAACAAAATGGCTGCAGGTGGTTTAACCCTATCATTTTATTAAGACAAAAACAAGCATCTGTTTCTCATATAAAAAAATAATCAGTTGGTACAAGCGAGGTTGGTAGGTAGAGCATTCTGTGCTACTAGACTTTAGTATGGTATCTGGGTTATATCTCATTTTGACAGTTTAATTAGAAACTTAGACTCAATACGCTTGTCTTGCTTAGTTTGCCACAAGTGCATGTAGTAGTTTAGTCAAGGTTTTTAAAGGTACAGGATAATAGTCTGGGAGCATTTACAAAAGCCAGGTAATTCAGAATTGAATAGCCAGGTACTTCTGGAAATCTCACTGTGTGGGTATTTGCATTTTTAGCCAACCTCCCCAAAATTCCTGTCTTTTTAGGCTCTAAAGAAAAATAAGTATATTTAAACTTTTAAATTCAATAAAATTCAATACTCCCTGAAACTTGCCCCTGCTGATTCAGATTGTTTTTCTTTTTATGTAGCAGTGCACTGAGAGTCTTCAAATAGATTAATGCAATTCAGTGCAATTTATTTTTCATAGTGGCTTTTATATCATATACTCTGAAACCATCAATTTTCTGAATGATAGACCATATGACATTGAACAATGCACAATAAAGAAAACATGTTTTATTTTGGGAATAGATAATTTGTGAAATTTGTGGAGGAAAAGGTAGTATACAATATTTCAAGTGTAATAGAACAATCTTTTAATGTTCCCAACACAGGATAAAAAAAAAGCAATAAAGAAGTATACAGATAAATTAGCATACAAACCCTGTAATAGTTTTGGTGATGTAGCTACATATAACCATACAGAAAACAAAACCAACGGAGACTTTGTTGACTATTAAAAAGATTGAGAAAATAAAATTTACATTCAATTAAAAATTAGTTTAAAAGTAGAAAAGTAAGACTGATACATTTGTGGAAGAATTGCTTTGAGGAAGAGTTAAGTAAAACTTTCTGGCAGTACTGAGAGTAGAGATGGTGGATATTTTTAACAAACTGAGCTTGATTAGAAAATAATTTGTTGAGATAAGGTTGTTCATAGGAGTATATGTTTCTGTCAAGACATTCCTATGCATAAGGATCACCATGAAATAGAAAAAAAAATACCACATTTAAATTTAAGATAAATGTTCTAGCAAGGAGTGATAGATCTCCAAATTCCCTAATATAGTCAGTGCACCATCTTTTACATTATTACCTGATCACTAATCTGCTAGATGTCATTGGAATATTTTCTTTCAATCTCTTCTCTTGATTTGTCCCTTTCTATATGGGACATTCACTACTCCTTGGTTCAGCTTAGTATAATCAATAGAGGGTTGAAAGAATCAAGCAGAGAAAGGTCTTGAACTAGAAAATTTCAAAATCATTAATACTCTAACACTGCTCTTCGCTATTTAGTAATGGAAGGTTCCATTCCAGTTTTTCAAGGTTTTAGTAAAAAATAGGAAACCTTTTTTTTTTTTTTTTTTTTCCTAACTGAAGACTGGAGACAGACTTTTAAAGAAGTATTATTTTCTGGAAGCTCAGCTGAACAGCTCATTAGTTCCCAAAGGAATTTCAGCTAGTCTCAGAGAAAATGCCTCCTGTGAGGCTTTATGAAGTCTGAGTGGTATGTAGTATCTGAAATCTCTGTAATTTGAAATTTCCTTTCCTTTTGGTTTCATGAGTTGGAGCATATAATGTCCAATGAGAAATTATATCACATCTCAGCAGTGGTTTCTTTCTATTCTAGATACAGAATTTCTTGCTTTCGAAAGTAAGAAGATGGAAGAAGAGAAATGATAGCAACCTTCAGGCAAATTGGAAAATTAGACACAAGCATTCAAAAGTAAAAACTTTGTCTGCATCCCTTAATAGAAAAGCTTTGCTTTCATCTTCAGGGACTTTAGAAAGGGAAAGAAATAGTGTCTCTATTCTCACTGGCAGATTTATCTATTCTTAAAATAAAAAGAAAAACAGCTTTTATAAACCTGCTAAAATGTTGTCTTTCCCTTGGGAGAATTTAGAGCATCTAGCTCCCAAGGCTCGCAGATATCAAACTGTATTTGTTTCCTTATGCACTTTCCAAAGCTGTTGGAAAAGAGCATTGCTTTAGATTGATGGGCTGATGAGAAGACATTAGCAATGTTATGCAAGCTGTTAATTGCAGCTGGAGCAGATGCCCCTGTGACAGTGTAGCATCTAAATTTTGTTGTGTCTTAGTTTGCATTTCCCTTGTGGAATTCAGTCCAACGCTCTTGTGTTTACAGCCTGCCATAGCACTATCTTCCACATATCCCAGAGTAGGTTTGAGATCCAAAATGGCTGAGTGGAAAAAGCAGCTAGACGTAAGATGTGGTAAAGCAGACACTCTGATAATACTCAGAGAACTTCTTGAAGTTCAATGTGATGATATTACCTCCACTGGTTGAACACACGCATTGTTCCAGATATACGGCAAAGCTTTCCTGATGAGCACAACCAGACGGTGGAGCAGGTTGTTCAGAGAGGCTGTGCATGTTCTGTCCTTGTTGGTTTTCAAGACCAACTGAGTAAAGACCTGAGCAACCTGATCTAATCCTGCTCTGAGCACGAGATTTCCAGTGGTTCCTTCAACCCTGGATTATCATCTGATGACTCTATGAGTGAGTGAAAAGGGTATTTTCACTTTGTGTTATTGCACATTTCTCCATTGATACTTTGGTCTTGTTGCACAGACAATCACATATATTTATTTCTAAAGAAAATTTGAATATATTGAAATCATTTGCATATTATAATACTCATTGTTTTAAAATAGACCATTATCTCATCTGTGTAGAGACTAGCTGGGAAATTACTTGACCTAAATGCATTTGGCATACACAGAGGCGCAACCTTTTATAACCTGAGTATAATGTAGCTGTAACTATACAAAATCATCAGTTTTCATCCTTACATCACAATTATAAATCCCACATTATTGCACTGTACTGTATCTTTAATCTTCAAGAAGTTAGGACGTGCATCTTAGTAATATGCCTTACAAATTAAATGCATATGTGCTTTCAGGAAAGATCACTGAAATCCAATATATTTACATTTCATACTATCAGACTTTGAAAAGTAAAATGAGTTATTGTAGAATGCAACAATTTGCCACCTGTGTAAACTAGCCCTGAAGAGCCCTCCAGGCCTTCTCTGAGCCTCCTCCACTCTTTCCATATGAATCCATATGCATCAATCAAGCACTTTTTTCTGAGATATTCTTTTCATTCTACCACTGGGAAGAAAGCTCTCTGTAGATATTTTTATATTTTTATTCATAAATAACAAATTCAGCTTGTATTTTATATATTCAAGATGCCTTAAAGATATTTACGAAATGCTTATATAGAAAAGAGAAGGAGAGAGGAAGAGAGAGAGAGACTGTTTTCCATGGAAAAATAAAAGTCTCGATCTTGTTCAGCAGAGATTGCAGTTTTGTCTCACTCTGTGTCCACTATGAGTTACTAGAGAATTATAAGATTGGAATAAGGCAGAGCAGATTATATTTGACCTGACTAGCAAGAAGAGAGCTGCAATGAGCAGAATGCAATCTAACCCCATTTTCAGTTCATTTTTTGTACAAGAGAGATTCAAGTATCACCTTCTTGTTCTTTAGATGAACGTAATGCAGATTTTTATATAACCTGTTGGATATGTAGAGTCTTTGGGACTGTGGACTCTCAAGCTAAAAGAAAACTTTCAGATACAGTTATATAGACAGACTAATCAAATGAACATCTTAAAGTTTAGTTTAGCCTTTTGAAGAGCTGCATGGAGGTTATGTATATTAATGTAAATTATATAGTATACTTGCATTGTATTGACAATTGTTTAATACAATTAATAATTAATGATTAATAGTTCATTCCTAATAACACATCAAAAACAAATCCTAACAGCTATCATATACCTAGTCTTTTGATTTACTAAAATAAGACAAATAATAGATTTTGGAACTATTTCATAGGTAACCATGTAAATATTTTTTAAAAGTTAATTTTTACTTACTTCACTCCATGTTATAGAACCACTCACACAGGATGAATTTATTCCTCAAGCTTTGTATATATATTCATTCACCCTTGACTGTTATTATAGCAGTGGAGAGCGGTCAGCATTTTTGGGGTACTAGTCATCTTGATGTGTTTGCAGTGATTGCTTTAGTATGAGATGAATTACACCTGAAAAGCACTTATTTGTCCAGTCAATTTTTTACGGCTGAAAAAGGTGACTGGCTCAAATGTAGATGTTCTAACTGTAAATGTCAATATTTGGTTAGATGTATCACCTCCCATTCCCAAATGTACACATATAAATCACTTCCAGCACTCAGAACTTACAATTCAGGCATATCTGCTTGCTATTCAAAGGAAAAAGAGAATAATTTGTTCACAGATATAAATTGTAATGAAATAAATAAAACTCCTTATAATTATCAAATAATGTGCTATCTTTTTTTTTCATAAATATATATATGCAAGAATAGAACTTGAGCATTTAACTTTGAAACATATTTCATGCTAAAGTACTTATTTCCTTCCAGTAGATGGCACTTAGCAATATATAGGATATTTACATTTTCCATCTTTACATTTAATTAAATTAATCCCAACCGCAATATCATATGCATCCTGAAAAACATTGCCCAATATTTGATTTTAATACTTTTATTTTATTAAAACATTTCAAATCTCCTCCGTGCAATAGAAAAGTAATAATATTCTATTATTTTAATTAAAAATACTAAACTTTGTTCTTACATGTAAACAACTCATTTTATACCCATCTCACTTTTATGACAAGACTCATACTTAATACAGAGAGGTCTGTGTCAGCTTTAGACACCAACAGAAGATCTAAGCAAGTATCTCAGAAGCCTAATTAATTTCTGCTTGAATACCTCCATTACACGATAGCTAAAATCTTTGATGAAACAATAAACAATTTAATGCAGGTGCCAGATTCATTGACCACGTTGTTAAGATGACGAATGCAAGAGTTATTATTCGAGTCTTTTTTCTTCCTTTTTGACAAGAACTAGTTAGCATTTCTTCCATTTAGGGATTAGGAAACTTTAGGACCACTGTCCATCAGCTCAAATTGTTAATCTTGCCAAGACTGCAGCGAAAGTCCTGAAGTTATTTGAGTCATAAAAAACTTCAGTCAGATCTGCAGCACATGTCAGTCTCTGTACCTATGTTGGAAATATAGACTGTAGGGAGAGGGATTCATCTCACCAAACTTTATAATGAAACTCATCACTTTAATACCTAGAATGTAGATATTTTGCTAACTTTAATTCTATCATTAAAAGAAAAAGAAAAAAAAAAAAAACTTTAAGCACTGGTCCTCAGGTTGAATTTTATTTTTTAGATAACCAGTTTTGCTAAGGTAGCAGGCTTAGCCGACACTGTAGACTTTGGGTTTTATGGTAAAGTGGAAAGTAAAGATAAGGTTGAAGCCTACTGTGAAATGGCTGAATTTATTGTGTATTGGTACTTCCACCAGCGAAACTTGACTCTTAGAAGAAAATTCCTCTCTTAAATTTAGATCTAAATTAGAAATGAATATATGCGAATAGATAGATTAAAAGCACAGCTAAGTATTTTTTACATGACCATTGTGAATCCATTCTTCTAACCCACGCAGGAACCCAACAGCCCGAGATGTTATTCTCAAAGCCAGCGTCAGCGAATCCTTCATGGAGGTCATCTCTTAGCTCTCACTGCAAACCAGGGCCATTACTCACTTCTCTTCAGTGATTCCACCCATCCTTGAACCTGTGGACAACATCCTGGAGGGCTGGTGGGATGGTCTGAGGGCAATTGCCGAGGCCGTCGCCCACCACCTTCTGCAGCACTCTAGAAACCCACATGGAAATCGCAGAGCTGTCCAGAGAACTGAAATGCAATTTTACTCTGATAATGCATGAAGCCATGTGAGTCATGACAGATTTAGGTAGGGATGGAAAGTTAAATCTCTCCATGCACCCTGTGGATAAGTTCATAAAGGAAACCCTTGTAAGATGGGGAGAAAAAAGTCTTTCTGACAGAAAGACTGTAGCTGGACACGATCATATGAGACTGGCATAGGAAAATGCTGTGGCTGAAGATGTGCACTGGGTTGGAAAAGACTGAATTCCAGTACAAGGTGAATATACAGCTTCTTTTCCTTTTTATAGAAATTACAGCCCAAAAGATTACTTTTCCTTGAGTGAACACAACCAAAACGCATGAGATGGAACTCTTCAGGAACATGACTTCCTGCTGGAGAGGGATGAAATATGGCTAGGGATATGGCTAGTTTGGACTTCCTGCGGTTATAAAGGTCATGCTTTGTGGGACTTTTGAAAGACAGATAACAAGAATATGTAGGTAAATGTGAAACATTTACTTGTGTGCCAGATTTGCCTTGGTAGCTGCTGTCTTTTGCTTCAAATTAACAAGCCATCATTTGACAAGTTCATATTTTTCAGAGCTCCATTTACCTCTTCTTTCATTTTTTTTTTTCATGTGAGGTCATTGATCTCAAAAATTTGGGAGGAAAGCAAAGGAATTTATGACAAAAAAAAAATCCTAGAAGGACCTATGCAGCTGTGGTCTTCTCCACGCTCTTCTCTTGCTGAGGAGATGTAGGACAGCGGGGAAATGGATCCCAGTGACACGTCCGTGTTGTGATTGATTTCAGAAGTTTGACTTCCACAAGTTCCTGGGATTCCCTCCTGGTTAGTTAGCGCTGCGGCCCCTTTCTCTCTCCTTGCTAAAGCGCTGGCGTATTCCTGCTGTGCTCTTCCCTCCTGTCCCCGCTGCTGCCGGTGCGGTGCCCAGTGCCCGGCGGGAGCCTTGTCGTGTGAGCTGCTCCCGAGGACAGGAGCGCTCCGAGCGACACTCCAAGACCCCCGGGCAGCGGCACAGGGAAACAAGCCAACCCGGCTCCGTTTCGGAGCTGAGGAGAGGCTCTGTGGGAGCAGCAGCAAGAGCAAAGGCTGGCAAGCTGCCTGGCTGTGCTCTTAGGAAGGATTTTTTTCTTTTTTTTCACGTCGGCAATTATACTCACAACCAAAGGGGGTAAAAGTATATTTTGAGCCTGGCCTTTACAGAGGTGGTGACATTTGCCTAAGGGAAGAAACCTTTTCTTAATATGTATTTTTCAAGGCCTGATTACAATATACTTGATAAGGTCCGTAGAGCCAGGGAGTGGGAGGGAAAAATAATGGAGAAGGAAATATATTTCTAAATGAGCGCACAGATCTGAACTTTAATGTTGCATCTATAGCTGTCTTTAGGAATTAAAAATGTAGAGGGTCCCTGGAGTTGTTAGGACAACCCCTTCTGTCACAGACTTTTAACTTTTAAGCATCTTGCTTATAAATAAGCAGGAGCACATTCACATGCAGTAACTCTGTCTTGATCAAAGACGGGTATTATGCATTCTTCTCCTCACATACTTATTGACTAATGAAGATGCACTGTGTTGTTTAACTTTATTAAAGTTTATCTTTCAAATAAAATTATTATTCATTAGATGGCCAAATTGACAGAGAAGTATGGAATGAATAAAGACATGCATTTGAAAACCTCGTTTCTTCAGATGTTTAAATAGATATAAGCCCATCAAAGCCAAAGGGGTTATGCTGATATTCTCCAGCGTACATCTTAAACTCTAATTTAAAAATTTTGGGAATTTAATTAAACCCTAATTCTTGTCAAATTCTTTCATTTTCAGTTCTGCTCAGCCCTCAATAGTCTTTATAATCATGTATCACCTCACCTTGTATGATGTAATGACGGGCAGAAATAAATTTTCTCTATATCTTATAAAATAGAAGCACTGTACTTAAAACCGATCTCCTTCTTACGCCTGCTATATTTTCTTCGTGTCCTCTCCAGTTTATATCTTCTCGGCCAGTTGCAAAATTTCTGCTAGTATCTTGGTCTCAGACTGTGCTGCTAAGGCTTTCTATAGCAACAGTGGGTTATAGGCCCTGTGGTGTTGACATGGCTTTACAGAAGCAGCAGTGAGAATCAGATGCATGTGTCAGGTGAAATATTAAGCATGCTTTTGCTTTGCTTGAAACAGCTAACAAATCCACTGTTAAATCTCTCAAGTGAGGATATAATCTTTATTATTCTTACTTATCAAATACAGTTATGAGGATGAGTCCTGGGAAAAAAAAAAAAGAAGAAAAGTAGCAGCACTAGTAGAAGGATTAGCCACTGTTGTTCTGTTATGTGTATGAGCAGACAGCAGCCAACTCTGACAATATTTGTACTCCACCATTTTCCCGGGTGTGCTTATTCTAGGCTTCAGCCAAGGAGAAGGAATACATTGCTCTGGTGTTAAATTTGCTCATCTGTCTGTCATGGGCAGACAGCTGTGATTGGTCTATTTTGCTTTCAGCTAACTTCCCATTTAAGACTGAGCCTATCATTGGAATTAAAATAAAATTGGTTTTCTGCTTGTTTTGGATAAAACCTATTGAGTCATGATGAGCAGCTGCTACCGTGGTCTGAAAACCCTCTGCAAAAAACTGACAGTTTTGGTATTGTTTTCTTTTTATCCAGCATGAGTCAGAAACCACAGAAAAATAGGTCTGACTTTCTCCTATTTGGTCTGTCTTTTACACAGTAAAGATTCTTTATGGTGGTTTGTAGCAGTGTCCTGACTATCTCAGTCATCCAAATTTCAGTGACTGACCATACTGTTAAAAGATACACTTTGATGTAGTTTTTGCTGACAAAGGTTTTCTCATCTTCTGTCCTTGCAACTCTCAGTGCAGCTGAGCTGTAGATCTAGCTACCCAATCCATTTTCCACGACCTAGCATATAAGTCAGTCTCAAATGGGTGCTACAGTTTCAGGGTTTGGAACAAAGAGTCAATGACTAAAATACTATGACACTAAATTAAGGGTATATGGAACTTACTTCCCCAAATAGTTAATGAAGAGAAGGAGGAAGGTTTGAGTGTCTCCAGAATTAACATTTTCGTTTTATTTAGGAGTTAAAGCATGTTGGTCAGGCAAAGAGGATCTTTGGGACTTCAAGGCAGTGTGTCTCATCCTTGGCTGTAAGTGCAGTACATGTTTATCAGAGCTGTGCAGCTTTTCCAGATGTTCAGAATTTCAGTACAGGTAGATGGATCCTTTTTTTCGTTCTTTTATTATTTTATTATAACAGCCTTATTAGAAGTCTATCTAAGCCTTTTAAACTGCTGAACTGTCTGAAAAGGATCATGATTGAACAGAAGCTGCAAAATAGATAGGTTAAAACTGGAAAGTCTCAGCAAAGTTTGTATATGGAGCCAATCACAAATCCCTCAGACTGGTGTATTAAATCTGAAATTGGTGGGGGGAAAAAAATCCAAAAAAAAGAAAAAAAAAAAAAAAAAAAAAAGCTAGTAAAGAAATTGTGCTTAATTCTCCGCGAGGCAAACATATGCATCCTAGTGGTTCTTCATTTTGTAAGATGTCATCAAGCTGGGTATTCTGGGCAACGTTACTGTTATAACGTCCATCAGTTCTTCACCTGCTGTAGAAGAACATGTCATGGCACTAACACAGGCCCTCTCAGAATCTGTCTCTGGTTCACATCTGGTTCTCCTCTCAGCTGAGTCACTGGATCTTGGCTTTAGAAACCCTGAGGAGGCAGCAGTTTCTTCCATATCACAACATAAATCCCATACTAAATACGGACCTTAAACTTAGAAGAGCAGAGCCCAGAGACCCAACCTCAGATATTATTTTCATTATCATTTATTTCAGCATTTCTTAACAGTTGTATCTTACCTTCTCATTCTAATTCCTTTTGGTTCTTCTTTTCATGCCTAACATTTTAATATTTGAGTATCTTTTCTAGTACAAAATAAAGTAGTGATACAATTACTTTATTTATAACCTTCCCGGAGAAAAAATCACAAGGATAAAATATCTGTATGTGTTTTTCTTCATCCTGAACATATTCCAAATGGTAATACACACAGAATTATGGTGAAAGTTGAATTAATAAGCAAATAACATTAATTCTTTTGACATCTAGAAGTTCTCATGAAAGGAAGTCTGTGAATATGTATATTGGGAGATAATTTACTATTTATTATCATTTCTATAGTCACAGTTCCTTATACAGAAGCACTTTCATGCTTTTACTTTTTCCATTTCTGAATGCTCATTAAAAAAATAGAATGAATAATGAAGCAAAACAAGCTGAATATTCAAAAAAAATCTTATCTTCATGGAGAGATGTATAATTTTGTTGTATTGCTCTTCCAATAGAAAAGAGAAAATCTATTACTTCAGACATTGAAAACAAACATCCCAAAATGACAGAAAATACATTGCAGGAAAGAATATCTTTCTTTTTTTGAAAGGACTGGGTAAGATTATCTAGTGCCCTCTCCCATTCGTACTGCCTATTATTCACCTCCCACAGTCAGCAGGACGAAGAAAATGTGAGTTATGTAAAGCTCCCAGTAATTAAGTTGTCTTCAACTGGCAAGCTAGTACATCAAAAGATAAAATGACCACAAAATATAATGCATTCTAATCCAAACTACTTTCATTATATTCGTAATGCAGAGCAAGAATGCTGTTAAATTAAAGCAGGTTTGCTTGAATAAATTTAATCAGTGTGCACACAGTATGTTATTGCTCATTTTCACTACTTTCACTTCTAACTCTGTGGCCATTTATTTTTTGTTGTTGCTTTTTTCTTTAAAAATCTATTGCCCAGTATGTGACTTGTGATGTTGCATTTATGAAGAATGGCCACTAGAGTGCTGCAGGTATCCATTGAAGCTGCCGCTCTGTGTGCTTACTATCAGTATATCACATTTCAGATATATTCATGAATATATATATATATATATGCATTTATATATGTACTGATATATTAGCTATATATTTCTAAAGAAATAGTCTATTTGCTAACTACGCACTTTGAATATTTTAGGATCGCTGTATGCATAAATGATCTCATATCTGAAATATTTATGTATAGAAAATATGTGTGGCTTTAATTAGTACTCTAGAATTGGTTAACAGTTTAGGGGCTGGACAGTTACATCATGATGACAATGTCTTTTAAAGACCTACCAAGCTAAATAACTATTTGCTTTTTCATGCTATCTAGAGCTCTAGTGATAGAACTTTAAATAATGTATGCCCCTGTATAATTAATTACTTATCACCACATCTGGTGTCCATTTCTGAATAAACACAAACAGATACAAGCAAAAATATTTCCAAAACTAGCTTGAGTTCAAATATGAAAATCAACACAAAGATCTTGATCTATGCCCAAGTTTTGCTTTATTCTACCAAGCAAGTTTTGGCAGTTTCCTATGACTGAAGAGAAGATACTCACATTCCCACAGAGAAGTCCTTCAGCCGAGAGCAGTTGCTAACCCCTAGTCTAGCACCACACTTCCCTGTCTTCCCTGTTCTTCCCTGACAGTGAATAATCCCTTTTAAAGTAGTGGTTATAAGAGTAATAGCCTGAGTGGGAGAGATGATACGAGACCCTCTGTAGAGCCTATATAAAGTTGAGCAGAAGCCAAGTGCCACATCATGTTTTTGTGTTTTCAGGGTTGACCTTGGCTCTGTCTAGTACAGCAAAGACCCCTTGGTTGGCCTCTTCATAGCCACAAGGAGTGAAATAAAAGTGGATTAATAGCAAAAGCAGTTTGAGATATTCGAGTCCTGAGGCTGTCTGGACTAACTCACTTTAAAACAGCTATAAAAATATCACTTTAAATCTATGTGAAGACAAGGCCAAAATGCCACTTAAGGGTTAGAAAAGGAAAGATTAAAGACACAAAGTCCTGTCAGAAAGAAGATGATGGGTTGAAGGGGACAACTGAGCACTTCCAGCTGCAGAGTGTGTCAAGACACAGGACAGTGAAGGGGGAGACTGCTGGAACAAATAGACTAAGAAAGGCAACAACAGTTAAAGAATCAGATAAGCTGGCATTGCAAAACACTGTTACAAGAGGAAGCTTTAAAAAAAATCCTGGTAAGACCCTGAAAGATGAGGAGGACTGAGGTCATTGTAACTATGACGACCAGCAGAACGGATGGAGAAAAAGAACAGCCGAAGAAAACCGAAACCAGAATGATTTGACACACACACACATGCTCTTTCTGATTACTTAGGGGAAAGGAGAGTGGAAGGAAAGAGAAAAAGCATTTCAATGATAAGCAGAGGAGGACAGTCTTTCTTTTGCCTTCTCCCTTTGACTTGTATTAAATTTCTTGCCATTTCACACCCTCTGTTCTAAATTAGCAGTGTCAAAATCTACTGTGAAATTAATGAAGGATGTGGTTTTTAAGTGTTTGGTTTGATATATCATTTAAATGCCATTATGTGCTAGGAATTTCTGATCATATTGCTAAGTCTTTTATCAGTTTTCCAATCTCTTACAATCTTTATTTTTTTCTTTCCTCCCCATATTTGTACTAATCTTTCACGGCAAGCCCAGAGACCAAGTACAGAAATCTCTGAAAATCCACAGATGTCAGACTATCTCAGATACATGGATTAATGTGGATTTACCTAATCAGTAGTGTGGAATAAATCCATGGAAACCTATGAGAACAAGTCGGCTCACAAAATGTAACTGGCATGGCAAACTCTTCTTTCATTCAGGTACATACCAGCTCATTGACTGATGTCATTTATCCATGCAAGAGATTTGTATTTTAAGTGATTTCATATTTTAGTGCAGAATATAATCATCATGTGAATATTATCACCATGTTGTGAGAGGGGAAAGTGAAATACTTTATGTCCTAAGGAGAGAGCAGGGGAAATGCAAGTCCCTATTCTCATCATAGAGATAGAGAGCTTGTTGTAGCCACGTGAACCCTCATGCGGTCTAAGGCATCTTGTCAGGCCTGGGAGCATGGGTGTGTGGAGCAGTCTGCAGGGACAGAGCCTCGATGGACCCAGGACCCTTTTTGTCACACTGACTGGTGCTCTGATTTATGTCACTGAGCGAAATGTCTATTGTTAAATGTTTCTCCAAAGTCTGCTAGGAAATTTGTTACCTGAATGCACTGTCAAGAAATCACAAGATTTACCATGGGAAGAGAGATATTGAAACACCACATTGGAGTTTTTAACCTTCTAAAAGTCTCTTTTGATGCCAATAGGTACTCAATGACTTAGTTTCACATAAGTTTTCTTCTGGGAGCTGATCAATCAATTCAATCCTTTGTGACTCATGAAAAAAATTTTCTCCTGTGAAATGCCGTAATGCAAAAACATATGACTTTTCTCAGACATAACTTTAAATGCCAATTTGATCTCCTGCGAGATGACCAGTGTTCAGAGAATCTTATTCCTCATAAGTCAAACCTTTAGACTGTTTCTACTAAGTTTCTGTTCAGTGGAAATTGGTGTGTTTATCTTACTGGGTTGTATGTGTTGTTAGAATTGGGGTTAACTTCTATCCCTATACTACACTTTATATAGATGATGGACTCCAGAAAATGGAAGGGGAATGGGATATAAAACTAGAACTTGGCTTACAGAGATCTTCTGAAAGGTTATTATATGTATGGAATCAGCTGTGTTGATAAGATCATGGTTTAAAGCCTTAGTGTTACCTTAGTCTTTCAATTTTAAGAGATTTTGACTTCCATGACAGAACTTGCAAAGGAACTTGGGTCTGATACTTTTAAGATGTTATATACAGGACAAGCTTTTGTCTACATGCATTTAGCATGCTATATATAACCTTCAGAATTATGCAGTGCATCTGTCACGTTTCACAAAATAGAAGAAGGAACATTTTGTTCATAATTAAAAAAATTGCTTTTTTTCTCCTTTTAATCTAGCTCCATGTGAAAGGCTAGGAACTCCATAAACTCACTTTAAACTCCTCTGCATACTTTACATACAGTTTGATTTCACTGTGTGTACACTAGCAGGTATTTGTAGACCAAGCTCTGCATAAACTGCATCGGCAAACTTGCAGGAGTATTTTGTGGAGACAGAGAAGGAATAAGAGTCCAAGGATCAGCAAAACTGTATTTTAGTTCCTTTGTGATAATAAGTGTAGAAGACCCTTTAGGTCACAGCGGTATTTGTTAGCACTCAAATTCACTTGGCTGAATATGATGAAAACTTAAAAATGGATTCTGTTCTAAATATCTCCCTATGAAAGTAAAATCTTGACATCTTTAGCAGGCAGGATGTTTAGTCAGATAGCACTAGATCAGAACACATAGAGCAGATTTTGCCCTATTATTCTATTTTTAATCTAAATGAACAACAGCTTATTTTTTTTTCCCCCACCTCCCCGGGACTTTAATTCAGGAATACAGGAATCATCATCTCAAAACTCTGCTTAGTTTCCCCAGTGTATGTGAGTTACATAAAACAAACCTTCAAGGTTAAAACATTAAGCAAAATCTCTAAGAAATCTTTCTGATTTGCCAAAAATCCAACAAATCTTATTCATATCTATTCAGAACCGTGCTGTAAAGACAATTGCTACTTCTCCTGTTTGACAATATCACCTCTTCCTGTGTATTCTTCCATTAATTGCTTCAGGCTTATAAAGTAAAACATAATAAACTTTTTCATTTTCAAGGTCTTCCATGATCTCTTCTATCCTATCTGTCTTTTCAAATTCACCATGAAGATGTCAATCCCATTCCTGAGTCTCTCACCTATCTCATTTTTCAAATATTTTTCTTCCAAAATACTCTCCTTTCTCCCTCTCTCATATCTAAAATGAATTTCCTGAAAATGCCTGCAAATAAATAAATAAATAAATAAATAAGATTATATTCTTCAAATGTCCCTGAAGCTTCTCTTTTTGGCATAATGCCTGCAGAATTTTCACCATGACTAGGTTTTGTTACTACTGTGAAAGGTCCTGATATTTGTAAGTAAGTCCATTCTCTGTTTGTCTCTATCTATTATTCCTTATGATGAGATTAATCCTGATCTTTGAGACAAGAATCATGTCTTTGTTTGATTCAGGACAGAATTCAGACTGAAGGAGTCCTGGTTGCAGTACTGGTCTATCACCTATAAAACAAAACGAAACAATATAAGAATGTCTATGAAGAAAGAGATGGTTATGTCCTCTGCCAAAAACGCACATTTTCTGAGACCCAAACTATGCAATGAAGCATTTGTCAAGTGAATATAAGGCTATTCACACACTGGAAAACTTGTCAACACGTCCCAAATTCACTGACTTCAGCTTCTCCTTCAGCAGTGAGTGCACTTGCATTTTGAACCGTCATCCTGCAATACCAAAATATATAAGTACTTCGGGGGAAATAATGCTTTTGAGAGTATTATATATTAAATTTTGTTCTGTTAGCAGACTTCAGGCTGGTCTGGAAATTGCATTGGAGTTATGACAACTCATTCCCACAACAACATCAAGTTTAATGGAACTCTGGAGAAAACAAGAGCCTGTAGTGCAGTTAATTAAATATCTCTAATTATGACACAGTAATCACGGAGAAGACTTTTTCAGACTGTTGACCTCTGCAATAGCCAGTCTTGGAACCTTTCTCAATAGTTGCAGTTTAGTATGGATAAATTTCATCCCTCTCTGGTATTTGCTGGATCAGTGTGTTGCAGGACACACAGAAATACATGATGGCTCTTAGCTAGATTTTTGCAGTACTCAGGAGAATCTGGCCATGGCAGAGCATAGGTAAATCTACCAGAGAAATAGCATCTAGAACACTGGTCCTACAACCCTTCCTGTCCCAATTCTGAGACATGGCTAATACACTGATATGCTTCCGGTTTCATTATTTATTTTTTTTTTGGCATTTCTGTTTTCTATTTGGAAATATGTTAAGCAGTAAGCAGTCCTTTTTTGTTGTTGTTTTTTTTTCTTCCCCAAGTAGAACAATTTTTTCACAAAGGCTGTCAAACTGAGCAAACAGAAACAAGAGGTTTGTTGTATGTAGAAGTGACTGCATCATCTCTCTGAAGATAACCACTGAGTTACCTTCATAGAGGATTTAGCTCCTTACAAAGAACTCCTCTTTTTCTTATTCTGGATATTTGAGGACTTCTCTGGTGTCACCAGACTATTCCTTTCCATGAGCTCTTCCCTCGAGTAGTGCAGTCAGGAAGGCAGCCTCCAAATGCAGGTGTGAGGAGCAGGACACTGCAGAGGATGAGGAAAAGGTCTGTGTGACATCCCTGAAGCTGTACCAGAGCAGGGATGATTATGGCTCTCAGTCTTGTAATTCCATTGCCAGACACTTCCCTAATGTGCAAATGCAGTGAAGGGTGGCCAAACCTACTCAGAGAAAATACCAGTGAGGAGATAAAATCAAGTTTGAATTAACTGGAAGCCCCAGAGAAATTGTTCTTCTGTGTCTACTAGCTGGAAAATATTTAGATGCTTGAAAGGCTGTTACTGGCTTGGGAATAATTAATTAACTTAATTTCATGGTGCTGCATTACTGAACTTTTGTCAAAATAAATGTTGATTTATAAGGTTTTAAATTCCTAAAAATGCCTAGTCTGTTTCATATCTAAAAATTCATAGTTAGCTTAGTTTGCATACTATTTAAAGACCCTCATATATTATAGGCAATAACAAGTGGTTGAGCAATTTTGCCTGAAATGTATTTACCTGTGTCTCTTGCACCCATGTTGCAATACTGTTTTCCTTGAGTACCTGACAAGAAGTGTGAGCCTGTAGCTGGTTGCTTGAATGGACAGTAGTTCTTCTGTTTCTTCTCAAATATGCAGAATTAAATATATATGCAAATCTTTCCACATTTAGAACTTTAATACAAAAAGAAAGATCAGTGAAACAAGTATAAGAAGCAAGTAAGGATGAGCAGGGTGCTGGGCAAAGTGGAAGATTATTTATTTAGTCCAAAACTGAAGAAGACAAACATCAGAAAATAATTGAATACCAGTCTGAGAACCAGTAGAATTGTAGGGATTCAATTACTGACTGTTTATATTGTAATGCATTGCAGAGATCCCAATGATATTCTCAACCCCATTCCTACAGGTGATACTACAGAGTGCAGAAAAACTATGAGTTCTGCTCTTAACAGTGTAAGTTGAGGAGACAGATGAGAAGGTAAAGATTATGATTATCATCTTTACTTAAGAGCTGAAGAGCAGAGGCACAGTCAGTTTTACAAGCTGCCTGGATAGAAACCAAACCTCTCTAAGGCGGCAGCAATGCGCAGTCACCACACTGCTGCTCTTTCGATTAGTTCCTGGTGAACTGTACCTCAATAGAGCCGTGTCCTGGCCTGCAGAGCTCAAAATGCAAAAGAAAGGAAAAGCTCAGAAAAAGAAATCCATCCAGAACTGTAGTTGTGATAGGTGATGTGCAGAGTTATTTATTTATTTTTAATTTACTTCTACCTGTAATCACCACAGTTTTTAACTGGTTATTTACAGGAAAGCATTAAGTAGAAAGGGGTCTTCAAAGATGATTTGCATGGAACAGGGAATCAAAAGAGTCGTCGACATATGCTGCAGGCATTTGCTTATATACGTAGAAGAATCTTTTAAAACTTTGTGCGATGAATTGTGCAAAGATTTTGCAGTCTTGACCAGAGTAACAGAACATCTGCTACCAGCTATATCCTGGAGGTGATAAAACATTGATTTGCTGAGCAAGAGACAGAAAGCAGCAAGATTCCTTATAGATGTGTCTGACTCAAATATTTTCCTGCTGACCTGCAGACTTTGGGCAGTGTTTTTACTCAAACTGTTCTATGGGCTGACTTGATGTTTGCTCAGTTTTGCAGAACTAACTACTGCATTTAAGGAAGCAGACACAATTTCCAAACTCCACGCCACAATATTCCTGAATAATGATCAGACTTGATTTTGTTAAAATATTTGAAAATGTGAGAAGTCATTTATTAAGTAAAATTCTTACTCTATTATTCGTATTAAATAGTTCTCGGTGCTTTCATCACTGCAGTGTGTGTACAGCCAAACAGTGCTTTAAAATGCTAGGGCTGAAGCTTAAATGTTAGGGGAAAAACCCTAATTATTTTCACTGCTACCTGTTTTACCTAATGATCAAAGGTTTTTTTGAAACTTTAATAGATATTATAAATTAAAGATTAAAGCTTCTGTCCAAGAATTTATGTTATCTGTGCTCCTTTTTCACATACATACTATCCAATAGTAATTCTAATTAAATATTCCCATTAAAAAAAAATAAGTCACTATCATTATGTATCAAGGTTTTTTTCCTGTGATATTTTTTCCTTTTAAGTTCTCTTATAGAAGTTCCATGAGGTTTCCCTTGAATTTTCTCCCTTCCTTGTGAGAATTGCTCTTCTGTATTGTCTGGACTCAGAGGTCTTAAGCAGTCCTTTACAGTCCTAATTCTTTCAAATGAAAAGATTATAAAACTAAATTACAGAATGTTCAAAGAGCTAGACTGAGAAACACACTTTTTTATTTTTTAAGAAACATAGCTAGATTATATTACTTGCTGTAGGAAGCCAATTTTTTAACAAAATAGAATTGATACAAATTGATACAAAATAGAATTGAAAACAATTTTGAAGAAATAGTTCCTTCTCACAATTTAATCTAGAGTACTGATAGTGCTGGTTTGTGACAGTGATAGGACCAATGAACTCAACTTTCTTTACATTTTCATGTTTTCAAATGAAAAAAAAGGAACAGTTCTATGATGCAACTGAATTTAGTAGTTAGTGGTATTGACTGTGAAAGCTGATGTTATATCTCCACTGAACATTCTCCTGTAAGAGAGAATTATTGCCTTTCTGATAGCTGTAACTGCGATACCATTTTGGCATGACAGTGCCCTATCTTTACAATTTCAGTTTTACAGTGTAAAGTAATAAAGTAGTGCTCTGGTCAAGGAGGTAGATCAGGCAATCTGCATATGGAAAAGTCTCTGGAAAAAGGCATGGAAATAGGGTGTTTATCGTAAACTATATTAGTCTGATATCTACTGTATTAATATAGTAGACTATAAATGTAAAGCTTGAAGCAATTTTAACTACCACATGAGATTCTTTGCCAAATGCAAGGATGGCAGATTTGAGAAGAAGCCAGCAAAACCATATATTGAGATACCATGAGAAAAATGCAAAATTGTACATTTGAGTTTTTTACCAATGATTTCAATTTTCAAGTACTATGGTAGGGTGCAGCCCATTTAAGACCAAGGAGTATAAGTGAAATTTTACCTGTTATACTGTGATGATAGTGATCACAGTTCCCGCTGAAAATGCATTTGCTGCTGTTTTTTGAACACAGAGGAATACAGATATGTAATGTCTGATAGATTGGTCTATATGTTTCTCATTGGTACATTCAAACCTGCATATTTTGTTTCTGGTTCAGTCTTCTGAATCCCTCCTAAAACTCAGTGTGCTTGTTTACAACAGTTTCTGTATGATCCTAGCTAATTGGTATTATCACCAGGGCATGTAACAATTATTTACGGTTTCTGTCTGTTGATTTCAATAAAAACAGAAGTTGTTCATGCTGAGGTTTTACTGTTGGTTGTCAAAACATCACATAATATTATTAAAAGAGCTGAGGTTAATTGTGCATCCTTTTGAACGAAGCACTTAGAGCAGTTAGATTTTAGCTTCCAGATATAATCTAAAAGTGTAATATCAAAGTAATACATTTTCTTGTAAAATTCTAAAGCTCTATTAGTTTTGATTTTTAGATAACCGGCACCAGTCTAAGAAATACATGAGACCAAAGAAATAGAAGAAAAACAGACTCTATAGTTTTTAGTTGCATTACTCTTTTCAAAAAATGGATTGAAATTTTTAGAAGAAATGACTATGTTTTTACCTTATGTAGTATGGATTCACAGCATCCCAACTTGGAACAAACACATAGCTATTCTATTTGCTTTTCTAGCAAAAAATTCTGGAGGATGTTGTGGAAGTTATAGATATTGAAGTATCACAGAAATGTCCACAAATGTGTCCTACAAAAATGTAGGAAATTCAAAGACAAAAATAGAAAAAAAAATGCTCTCTTTTAATGAGACAGTATTTAAAGCCAGATTGATAAATTAATGCAGCAGCTCTGCTTTCCTTCCCTTCTTCTCCAGCTTAATGGATGTCAAGGTCAGCTGCACAGATTTTTTTCTGGATGAAAATAATTAGTTCTCTGCAAATCATAGGTGTAAAGTAGCATTTTGTAGTACGGATGATAAGATCAGGATGCTTGAGAAAAATAAGGCATGAGGCAAACTGTCAGTGCAAAGTTATCCAAAGAGAATAGAGAATTAGAATATTAAGGAAACGTTGCTGAAAAGTTTAGAGATATTAAACTAAACTTCCACTTCTATGAATTTATCTCCTTAAAATGCTACCAGTAGCACGAATATTTGAGTATGAAGAATGAAATTGTGGCCAGTTTATAATTAGTGGGAGTTTTACTGCTGACTGCTAACTGAAAATAAAATTTGCTTAGTCATATCTCAAAATCTTAATTGTAGGGAATGGCTTTCCATTCCCTACATGTGCTGTTTATCCTAGAGGGATTAGAACATCCCTATCTAGTGACAGTTTCGCCAAAAATATGTAGCATCACAGGCCTCTGCCCTGCACATCAATTAATTAATGCAAAACATCAGTCTCATAACATATTGATTTCCCTATTTATCTAAAATGAACACACACTATTTTAAATTTGGACTTTAGTTCTTGAGTGGCAATATATTATATAATTTATATAATTAATAAGTAATTTTAGTACGGAACCTGATGTATATAATTGTTTTCTTTATGTATTACTGAAAGAATCAAATCTCTCATTTCTTTTTCTGTTCAGTTAATGAATGTTGCAACTGTTTCATGTGATGAGGCTTCATATAGAATATAAAAAGCTTGGGAGAAGATAGTAAGTCTATGATTCATATACTAATCAAAGCAGGCAGTTCACTGTCTGAAGTTAATCTTGCAAGGAACAGATTAATTCTGATTTTGTGATCCACCTGGGAGTGTAATATGACTACTATCTATATTCCTATTTGAATTATAGGAGTATATTTGTATTGATTTGTAACAGTCAAAACCATGGTAACATATTAGTGTTCACTCTTTTGTATAAAACAATCACATTTAGAAATAATCTTTTGAAAAAACTAGAAGGCATTAAGTTGAATGCATCTGGATATAATGTTCTGTGTATGTGTAATGTAAAAAGTGACCGGTATTTAAAAGTGTCATGGAAATCTTGTATATAGTAAAATTACAAAAAAGTCCTTTCAGGCTCTGAGTTTTACTACTGAATACAAGAAAACATCACTTGCATTTTGTTAGCATTAATTAGGCATATCAGAAAGATTACTGTTTCTAGCATTTCATAGCCAGCGAAGTGATGTATTCTGTAAAAGAATTTATTCATCCAAGCATTGCAGTCACATTTGAGGAATGTAGGGAAAGCAGATAAACAGGGCTCATTTTTGTGCAAAGTAATAATATAAAGATGAGAAGCAGGATTAAATATAACAATTTCTAATAAATAAACAGCAGATTGAAGTGAATACACAGATTGGGAATCAAGCACTAGGCAGAATGATAACTCTACATAAACCAGTTTTCTTGATACTAAATATAAGTTCAATTGAATATTAAACTATTTCTTTATTGATTCTGTCCTAACGCACTTTAGGGTGTTTAAGAATTATTTTAAAGTCTTCCATGATAAGTATGATTTCTTTACTCCATACTGGTTGTTATAGAAAGTAAACTTTATAATAGATTATAGAATAATAATGTAAGTCAGAGTAATTGACAGCATATTCGTCAAGGCTCTGACTCAAGATAATCGCTTTTATCAATGTATTCACTGAATCACTGGGGCCATTTTTTCATAAACAGATTAGTATCTAAACACTTCAGCATCTAAATGTAAATGAATCACAGCTCAAAAAAAAAGTTAATGGTTATACATTAATTTCCATTTTCTACATTTTTAAGATTCTTCAAAATAATTTGCTTTACATTCGATAGAATCTGCCAGTCATAAGGCAGACTAAGGGTAAATCCATTTTAGGACCTAGACGTCATTTACTTGCCTAGAGTAAAACTCAAAATAACATTTAAGTGTCCCAAATGCCTATATTTCTCACAAAAGTTCCTTACACATTTAAAACTATGCTATTGTGTATGCCAAGGGCACAAGTTTTTGTTTCTATCTCCCTTATAAGGCCATTTGAGATTCATAAATTCTGGGTCTCGGTGCCTCTAAGGACTCTGCTTGACATGTTGGGTAGAGGTAGGAAACAGCTCTGAGTTCAGCACACAGAGAAGCATTTTTCAGTGGAAAGGCATTCAGAGATGCCTAAATTTGGCATAGTAATTTAGCTGTTAAAACACCTCCTCTTACTTTAAAAATGATTGAATTTTGTTTTACATGAGTCTGCAATTTCTGTTTTCCAAGGTCTGTCCCAGTTGCCATGCTATTTCTGAGTTGCTAATTCCATGAAAGACAACATTGTCTAAACTCCACAGAGTCAGCAGTGGGAGACCATCAGGTTGGAAGGAGAGGAGGCAATCCAAAGAGGCAGTCTGTCTGTCTTGCTGAATCTCTCAAATACTCATTCTCTTCTGCAGTGAGACTTTAAGATTATAAATCCGTTTGAGGAGATATTTTCTCTATTGGGAGTTGATGTATTTCCTAACTTGTGGTAGTTCTCTCTCCGTTTCCTAGATGGGTGATTTCATTTCCAAACTCAAGATTCAAATTCCAGTTATGAATGTGGATGCTTGCCTGCCCTCCTCTGACCTGCAGTGCAGGAAACGGGAAGAGAATACGGGGGTAGATGATTTACCTAGAACACAGAAAGACTTCATGTGTCAGAAAGACTGCAATGTGTCTTGCAGTGTCACATTGGCAAAATTCTGACTCAGTGGCTAGAGGAAGAACAGAAAAGGAAATGCAAGTTTATAGTATAATAGCTAATTTACTTTGGAAATCTCTGGTTTCTCCTCCTAGTACTAGTTCCGCATTTTGCTTTAAAGGTTCTCAGAAAAGATGTGAGTTGGGATCTGATCTCTCAGGTAATGACTTTTGTTAATAAATTTCAGCCATGCTTCCTATCTCTTTCTCTCTTTCTCCAGTAAGTATTGAATTCCTTCCTGCATGGCAACCAAATTTCAGTGGAAGAAGCAGACAATTTCTTTTCCAACAAAACAACTTATAAACTGGTTGCAAGATGCATCTCTAAGAAACAGAAGGTTGAACTCTCTCATAAGGCTGAGTCTCCTTTAGATGTGTGCTAACTGCTAAATTATTATATTACAAAGTGAGTGTTGCCACAGAGTAGAGATTGTGCTCATGTGAGTTGTGTTAAGTATGTTTTGAGGATATGGAGAGCTCCTCAGGGGACACAGGAGGTTGAGATTTGTTTTCTGAATTCTAAATGGAACTAGATGCTGAGTTGTACAGAAACACAACTCACACAGGTTTCTTTTAAACTTTCTATTTAAATCCTGAAGTGTATATGAAATTAATGTAGCAGGCATTCTGCATTTATGAAAAAAATGTATTTCAAGTACCATTTGAAGTCCTTCTTGGGGGGATTTAATTAATAAAATTAATTACAAAAAAATCAACCTTGAAGGTTCTTGGGTAGGACTAAGATCTGTAAACTGTAAATTAGTATGGGTAAATCATACCAAGCACATCTGAAGACCTTAAAATAAATTATGCATTAGCAATTGTGCTAATAAGAAACCACATTTTCCTTCTATTGATTTTTCAATTTCATTACTAGAAATTTTACCAAGAAAAATAAGGTAAAACAAAACAAAACAAAACAAAAGTTCTTAAGGAATTGATTCAAATAAGAGAAAGAAAGAAAAAGACTAGGAATGATGCCAGGAAGAGTTCCCAAATTAACTTATACATCTTGCCATGAAAATGTCAGATTGTGGAAGAATAGGCCTTCCACTCCAGTTGAGCTGAGGAGACCTAGGGGACTCTTAATTAGAGTCCATCTCAGAAAGTTCTGTAAGCCTTCCAAGAAAGCATCTATATGTCTACAGTTTGGGAATACTGAAACACTGAAACACCAGCTGCTCTTCAGTGGCAGAGATAGGTCTTTGAAGAGAATAGTTGTTGACCCATGAGCCATGAAAACATAGAAATCTGTTGCAAATTACTATTTTCATCCCTTGGATCTAAAATATCTTGCCATTTTATTCAGTCATGAAAAGATGTTCGTGGATGATCATCTTATACTTTTCTAGTATTTCTGAATAAATGCAATAGATGCATTTAAGCATTTAAAATACTTAATGCTGCTGAAACTCACTCTCACTCTAAATAACTGAAGTAGTTTTTTTATTCATACTGGGAAATAGCCATGAAGATTACAAGTACTGTTGTATTTTGATGTATATGTCAAATGCAAAATCACATTTTAGAAAATTAATGACAGACCCACTTACAGTCTAAGAAACATGTGCTTGGGGATTATAGAGAAATGTGATTTTACATTTCCAAAACTCCAATGGTTGCCAGTGGTTTTTGCTGTAAATTCAACATAATCTACCCAGCTAGGAAAATGACTTCTAGTAAATAGCTTCTAAACCTTTGCAAATATCACAACTGAATATCAAAATCAGGAAATTCATTTTTGACATAATTACATTTTTGATCATTATATTTGAATGCTTTGAAGCCTTTCAAGAAGCTACGAGTTGGAAGATTAATTTTTTCTTTCTTCGTAAGCTATCTTATTTCTGTGTGACAGCACTACCTCTTTTTCTTACAATAAATTTGTCTTACTAATGGCTATGAATTTGTAATTAGGTATGAATTTAAGGGTTACTAGACTCTAGTCTGGCTCAGCTGCTACAGCTTTTTCTTGATGCTCAATTCCTTTTACTTCCTAAACAAAATAGAAAACAGAAAACCCTAATTTCCACCTGCATTCTCTGCCAATTTAGTGTTCTTAGGTTAAATGGCATTTTTAAAGAAATGTGTGAAATTTATTGGTTCATACCTAATGATATGTGGAATTTTTAGTACTAAGAGAAACTTGAATACAAGTTGTTTATTCTCTTCCTTAGTATCACAGAAATGACTTGGGTAAATTCAAATAAAAAGGCAGGTAAAAGGCAAAGGCAGCAGCAGTTTCCTTTATAATTTGTTCCCTTCTTCCAGTTTAGTTCCGCTACCTCTTGCAAAATGAAACCCTATGTTGCCATAATTTGGAATTAGAAATATGTAAGTAATTAATTAATAGAAAGCTATTACCTTCCTAAGAATTACCTCGGGTGGAAATGTGCAATACACAAACATAAGCATTTAATTATCACCTAAAATAAAAAATGAAAGTGATCATAGATATCTCTAAGAGCTCATTAATCAGTCTTCAATCTTCAAGTGCAGTACTGTTAGATATGCATTGTGGATCTTGGCCTTTGTTGTTAAGACAAGGTAAAGACCTACTCACACCACTAATCAACGAGTCAAAAAGAGGAGATTTAAGTTAGTGTTAACATTTAAGGCAGTAAATTCTAATGATGCTTTTCTAAAAGCCATCTATGTAGATTTTGTTTATAAATTATATTCTTTGCTAAACTGTAGTGGTAGCTTAGTAATAATAATTGTGCTCTTAACAATGATACCTCTCATCTTTTGATAAATACGTTTTTGTGTTACAGCACTCAAGCTTTGCATATCTGTTGGCAAGGAGAATACCTTAACACAAATTAGGAACCAAAATATATATTCTTTGTTTAAGTGTACCGTTAACAAAGAACTTATAACTTGCCCTAGATTAAAATATGTTACATAGAGTCCTAAGATTTCTTTTTAATCATTGGAGGACTATGCAGTAAGAAGTTTTTAAATTAGATCTTACAGATGCGTCTGTGAATAATGTTGTATAAATTATGTTAATTCAATCAGCTCCTGAATATCCAAATTTTTACTGACTTTTGATACAAATCAGTAATTCACTGGATAGAGCACAGTTTACACATTGTAGAGATTTATCTACAGAAATTTATTTATCTTTTGTTGAAACAAAGAGACCTTGTTTGTCAGAAGCTGCCTGAAGTGCGTTTCACTTTGTTTGGCCTTGAAGTGCTCCTGACTCCTTTATTGATATCAGCTGACTACAGATACACAGATGACGTGGATTCCTGCAATTTCCTAAAAGAAACAGTGGTGAAAGCTTCTGTGATTGCTGGTGCTTAGAAAAGGTCTCTCAGTAATAGAGCTCCCCCTTCATCATTTTCAGTCTTCAGCTTTTTTTTTTTTTTATTTATAACAGAATTAGCAGTGCTAGATCCCCAAAGGAAAGACATAAATTAGTGTCAGTATCAAGTGCCAACACCTTAGTGTCAAGGATGTATGATATTTCATGAATACCATGAATCTATAGTCTACACCTAGACTTTCTTATATATCAGTTGCAATGCATCAGTTGTTGGGTTCAGTTGCTGAAGCCAAAATAAACCAATTAAACACCTGTGTCTTTAACAGTGATTATGACTAATTTGCATCTAGAGTTTGCAAAGTTTAGTTGAGGCAATTTCTCATTTTTCCTCAAAACAATATTTTCTTAGTTTAAAACAGAGGCTCTCCTGATATAGAGAATTTTGCTCTGTAGTTTCTCACTATGATTCACCATTATTTTGTATTTTTTCCCATTCCTTGACCAAGAATTGATATGAATACACAACTGATGTTCTATGCTGACTGTTGATTCAGCCTCAGCACAGTAATAGACTTACCAGAGATCTGTCTAATAAGCACTCTTTGTATTTATCTGCTTGTGCAAGTCTTCCAAGCAAGGTTTCATCATCTCTTCAGTCTTTCAATTATTCTGTAAAACTATAGATCACAGGAATTAGGTAAAAGTTAACTAAGTTTTGTCATGTAAAATTCCATACAATTCTATTTACAGAGTATCCCAGTAGTGGTGTTCTAGATACTCTTTGTCATTTCAACAAGCCTCTTAGAAAAGCTACTAATCTGGAAAGGTTGTCTCTCTATCAAGCCATACAAATAACTGATTGATTGACTCAAATTTAGCAAATTTAGATTTTTCAGGACTCTTCAACCCCAACTGATGAACTTACAGAGTTTCTCTGGGATCAGTCATTTATCTATCAACTTGCAGCTACATATACATGAAAGATTTTCAAGATCTGAGATCTGCTGGTGCATCCCGGCAGACTCGTTGTTAATTCGTTAAAAAAAAAAAAAAAAAAAGAAGAAGTAAGCAAAATTATAATTTTCAGAGTTTTTCAGCTATAGATACTACATTATTTTTTCTTTACAGTTCCACTTCATATGTTTTGTGTTCGGTGATGAACAATTGACAAAACATAAAATGAAGCAGTATAGTTTCAGAGATGTATTGTCAGCAAAAGCTTTACCTAAAGTTCAATTTGCTTTATAAAATACTTATCCTAAGGATATATTCTCTAGCTAACCTATGGTTGTGATTTGCATCTAGTACATGTAGGAGATTTTCCAGCTTTATATATATTTAAATCAAAGGAATAATTGGAAGAAACACAGTAGGTAATGGATAATGGATCTCTTTATACTAGAAGACCTCTCAGAAGTCAGCAAAAGAGACACAGTCTCTTTCTTCAGAATTTCTCTTCTGATGCTATGTACAATGCATATCAAACTTCTAATTTTGCACATTTTCTTTCAAAATGTGATCAGCAACATTTCTAACTAGGCTTGCTGAGATAGATGGTTTTTATCTACTGATGTTTTGATTTTACATTATTTTAGGTAGTCATCATATTTTCCTTTCATTAAAAGCTCTGGTATCTCTATTTGTATTCCTTTCAGAACTATTACTTATTCTCTTACAGAAACTCAAAGTATGCAACTATAGAATTTCAGCCTATGTAACATGAGCTTATATTTTTGCTTTGTATGTTCCAGACTCAGATGCCAGGAGGTCCAAACAATGACAAGAGAGAATTTCATAGACAAGGCACGACTATGATGATGAAAAAGGGAAATAAAATGAAGACTGAAGTGATCTATAGTATATAGTCTAGTCTATACAGAGACTATTTTGATTGATCAGAACATATCTAGAAAAACAATTTTGCTTATTCTCTGGAATAAGTGTTTCATTCCTATCAAATCCCCCCAAAATAATGGATAAAACTGTGATGTACCATTTAATTTGTCCTCACACGAGAGGGAATTAATTCATTCTAGCAGATATTTGTCTAACCTTTTAAAGGTCTTCAGTGAGATTTCCCGAAACTCTCTAAGCATTCTCTTTTACCGTTTTCACTTTTCTATGAAAAAAGACTGGCTTATTTGTTCTTTTCCACTTCAAACTAAAATCTTTTCTATCAAAGTTTTGCGTCCATTAATTTCTGTCTTGCTTTCCACAAACAGGGTTAACTATTTATTTCTGCTCTCAGTCTTTTGTTTCCTAGACCTAGAAGAACTTCAGGTCATTTTGCTTTTTGCAGAAATCATCTATTATAAATCATATTGCTGTCCTTTAGACTTTCTTTAATCAGTCCATCACTTGCTCAAACTAGAGCACACTGCTGTCGATTTGATAAGGAGGAGAACTTTTTATTGATCAAAGTAAAGACATTCTTCCACAAATAGACCTCTCTCCTGTTTACCTCTGGTTTCTTCTTCTGGGAAAGCATGGCATCAGCTTCAGCTTGGGATCCAATACAACTCCTTGAAGAAAGCAGAACTGCTTCCTCAGGTTTAATCTGTGTGGATCATTCCTCCATAGTTAAGACTCTTGGCTGAATCCCTTACTCAGGGCATTGAGTCTGGCATGAATCTATGCTCTCTAAACTACAGAATTACTCCCATAAGTCAACATATTAAAACAGGTTCAATTCTATTCCATTTCATTATATTAAGCCTAAAATTAAACATTCTTACTTTTATATTCTAACATTCATGGAGATGCTTACATTTTTTGGAATTTGAATATGCAAAATGAATCTTTTCAATGTTGGTATTACAAATACAGTCAAGGAAGAGTTTTCTAAAGAAAGACAAATATTTAGAAGTAAATAATTCAACCATATAAGACTATAATCAAATTAAAGCATCCAGTGAAATAGTTTTGTGAAAAATTAACAGCATACCTCAATAGTACATTAAAAACACGTCTAAGATTACCAAACTCAATAAAGAATTGTACTTAATTGACCCCACAGAGGAAAACATTCTGATATGTATGCTGTCAGTGACTAAAGACAAGTTTTCCATTTGTCTTGTGCTGCCTAGACAGACTGTCACCATGTTCCAATCCGTCTTGGTTAGCAAAGGGTACAACAGAGCTATTGATTTGTTTCATTCACACACAAATCGTGAAGAGATTTCAGCACTGATAGACAGTTCTGCTGTATTACTTTGCACTGAAATTACTGAGAGGTAAAATTATCAGATAACTGCTGTATCTTTTATTGTGTCCATTGTTAACTATTCAAATAAGAAATGTTAGGGCATACTGATTCTTTAATATAATATTTCATACACTTTCATAAATAGTGTTTGCTATCTAATTTGAAAGCAACGTGTATGGAGAAACTTCTAACACTATTATATGTCATTGCAAATTTACCTCAAATTATTAATGGTGACATTTTATACCATAATTTAATAAAATCAGTTAGGTCTAAAGCTGCGGTTTAAGCCAAAATACTTTTTTGATAGTTAAATAGATCTATAAATAGGAAATTATAACAATTTTCAAAATAAATCTCGTTCAGCTGTGAATTGTTTCGTCTTCTGCATGTATATGTCAGAGGCCCCCCGCCTGTCCCTGCCCCTCCAGGTCTCCCCTCTGCCTACTCCCATCTTCAGACCCATCTCAGCCCAGCCTGAGGCCATTGGTCACTGCCCTGTGATGTGCAGCAATGCTGGCTCCAGCCCTGCCATAGCCTGGGCCTGCCTGGCCACAGCGTCTTCTGTAATCAGAGACAGAAAAAGTGAATTTTATCAACTTACCTAAAATGAGATTATTTTTCAAATAATTGTTTTTTCTTTTTTACTCAATACATCTTGGTACTTTGGGGACTGTATCTTACCCTGCCAGCAGCATCCTCTAATGCAGCTCTTTAAAGGTAGATAAATAAAGATATCTTTTCATTCTTAAAATGGTATTATATGCTAGTAAAATCTTGATCCCTTCTGCTCAGTAACAAAATGTACTTTGCTAAAAGGGATTGAGGTATATTTATTGATATTCTGGTTTAAAACGGTACAATTTAAAAGAAAGAAAGTGTAAGAACATATTTCTGTTATTTTTATTAAAGGAAAACCAGATGGAACATTCATCTTACAGAAAGTAAAGACTGGAAACACCATAGATCTCTAATAGATCCATTCCTAGACACAAATCAGTGAAATGCCACAATACACCATCGCTACTAATTTCCCCCACTGTTTCACAGGTGAACTTTGATTTGCAAAAGATCACAGTGATGTAAACTTCAGTATCATTCCTTTAAAAATGATAAGGGAGAGAAGCTAAGATACACAATTATTTCAGGTCACAACATATGTGGAACAAATGTAATAAATCGTTTGAATATTTGAAAGCTCCCAAATGCTGACCTTAGTGGCATGAGATCAATAGCAGTCAAGGAGAGGCCACTGTTCTTTTCCCCGCTGGGTCCAATATTTCATTTCCTGCCAAGCCTGCTACTGCTAATCACTACTGGATTTGCCCTTATTATAACTAGCCTGATGAAAAACTGTAGAGAAAAAACAGTGATGCTGCAAAAATATACGTAATGTTCTGGTGACCTTCCAATGCTAAATGTGCTTTATCTATAGATATATTACAAAATTTTGAATAAATAAAATACTACACGGCATAGAGATAAATAAGAATGATATATAAGAATGACAGATTATGTCATATGCAACTGTATTAATTGCCCCTCTTTCCCATGCATCATCAATTAAGATTTAATGCTTGCCACTAACCTCAGTAACTACTACTGAAGATATAGGGTTAGCTATGCTGACAAGTGGACAAGAAACTGGCATCTAGTATGAATTAGACATCAGAAAAGGGTTTTGAAAAAGTAACAATCTCCTTTAAAAAAGGCACAAACAAAAGCCATATTCTCTCAAAACTAATGTAAAATTAGTTTGAATTTTGCCTTGGAAAAAATCTTTGGCATACAAAATACATTTTGAAAACAAAGTTTGGAAAGTTCATTCATGTCAATCGTCTGCTGAATTAGAGGTGTAATTCACACTTTCCTGTCTGCTACATGTTTGTCTATGTTTGAGTCATGTCCTTCCAGCTCCTCAACACAGAAGAGGTTGCAAGTAGGTGATCAGAGATATTAATTCCTGATGCCTTTATTCATGTCCATATCTGTTCTTCTTATAACTCCCTTTGCCTGGAGAAGGAAAGGGCTGGGATTTTGCTCTCTGTCCCAGTCAGTGCTGCAGCTGCAGGAGGAGCAGGATTCCATGCTTGGAGTGTATGTGGCTTTGGTACGCTGCCAGCTGAAAGGCAATAACAGAAACCCCAACAGGAAACAACAATTCTCAGTAGTTTATTACCCAGTCAAATATGAAGATAATTTCCTGGCATCAGCCATTGGTATTTTCCTGGCGCCAGAAATTTTCCCTTGGCAGAGCTTGCTACAAATAATGTAGGTATATATGCTGCCTAAGGAAAAGGGTCCAATAATCTTTCATAATGGAAAATGTTTATTAGGTGACCTAAACATAAGATCATTATATATATGATAAAAATGAAATATTATTAGTAGTACTATGCAATATACTGAGCCATCTCGGAGCTGCAACAGTAAACAATTTTAATTTCTTTCTATTCTCTTTAGGATATAATTATTATCTGCATAAAAAAATTACAATAAGACTTATGAAAGGTATTTTATAATCACATGTTACTGTAATGAAAAATCTTTTGGATATTTCTCCAAGAATTTGAAAATAAATGAATCTAAAAATGCAGAAATGCACTAACATTTTTATAAAGAACTTTTGATACATCAACTAATTCATATATATTTTTAAAATAGTTATATATTTTTTATTTTCTCATTTGTTGCCACAGCAAAAATGAAGCTTAAATTGTGAATGCTAACAGAGAGCAAATACTTGGGGTGGGGGACAGGCAGGGTGAACATCTAAAACTGAGCTTTTCACTTTCAAGTAGAAGCCTGTTACTTGCTGGCTGCAACTAGAACAGACTATCAATAAATTTTAATAAGACATGGACTAAACAAAAACACCGTGTCCCAAATCTTTCAATTAATAAAAGAACAGAACCATCAGTTGGGAGACTGATCGCATATTGTGCTCCTGCACATAGGCTTTTTAGACGAGGTAAAATGTTGGTGTGGTATTCCAAATAGAAAAGCTGCTATTGAAAAATAAGGATTCTCAAAACACATGGTTTCAGAGAAAAGGAGGCTAAGGAGGAAGGCTGGAGGCTGGCTGGAGGAAAGAGAAATGGGAGGATCCTATTTTTTTGAGAGAGAGATTTATGGAGACAAATACCAAGAGATGCCCAGGGATCATGTCCAGTAACACCTGAGACTAAGGACCAGTTGTGAATACACACAACTTTCTGCCCCACCTTCCCAGATCAGCAGCAACTTCCCTGCAATGAAGGAAGGGGAGACCTACTTAATCTAATAGTGGTGGGGGAATGAGTGAATGGGTGAGATAATCTTGCTGGTTCTCAAATAAATCCGAGTATTTAGCTCCTCTATGGCTTGTTTTGCCTGTGATATTCATATAAGTGACATTTTTAAGAATTAGCGTGGCTTCAGAATATAAAATTCTAAAAATGTTATAAAAGGCTAAAGAAGAAGTAAGAAAGGAGAACTAAATCAAAAAAAAAAATATTCTACTTTTAAAAGCCTGATACGGCCACTGAGGTCACTGAAGTAAAGGACACTTTCCTTTATATAGGTTGGCAAAAATCCACAGGTAAAAGACCTAAGTGGTTGTAAGATCAATATCACTGGAATCTCTTAAGTGTTCTCTCTTAAAACTCTAGAGGAAAAGAGAATGAAAAAAAGCAGAAAATTTGGAGATCTTAGCCACAGAATAATCCTTCCTGACCTACCTACTGTGTTTTTTTTTTCTTTTTTTTTTTCTTTCAGAGGTTGAAACCTATATTTGGTGGGATTTGCATAGGAAGAGGAAGGTGTGCTAAAGTTCTGCCTTTAATAGATACTCCAGAAAATCAAAAATTCTCTAAGGTTCAATCATCAATGGTCAATCTTACTTCTTCCTCAAATAACCTGAATTGTAGCTTACAGAAATCTGAGCAGATCTCTAAATATGAATCACACATGAACTAAAGAGGTTGTACTGAATTTAGACCCAGAGGTTGGGATTTATCTGAGCTAAGGCAGTATCTGAAAGTTAGTCGTCTAAATTTGAACGAATCATAGGAAGCTCACTTGCAGTCAATGAAGATAATAAATATCTAATGTAAATGAGAGGAATTACTTTCTGATGATGCTTATTTCTCTCCACAACTATACAGAGATGAAGGGATAACCAATTTACAGTCATACATCTGTCTTTAAGGTCTATAGTTTTTGTTGCAATGAATCTCAGAGTGTTAAAGCATAATCTAGTTCTACAAGATGACTCATTTGCTGTATCGTCTAATCTGTATTTCAAAAGCAGAATCTTCAGATAAAATCAATCTGCCTAGATTTCTTATAAAATCTTTGAGTAACGAGTATACATTATAAGTGTATCCAATACAGATAATATGTTAAGAAAGTAAGCAAATACTTAAGAGTGGCAATTGTACTTTAGATCCTGCCCCTCTCAAGTGTACTTACAGGACTGAATGAAATAGAAGTGTTCACTCCACAAAGTATATCCCTGGTGTTTGGCACCTAAAAAGAACACAGAGTAGATCAGGCCTTTAAAAAACAATTGGGACATAAGTACTGTACTTTTAATTCATTCAAAAGGTAAGAAATTCCAAAGAAACCTCAGCATGAAAGACAATAAACAGAATAAGATCAAATCAGTAAGTATTTGAAAAATCTAGTTTTGCGTTTTGAACAATTTCCTAGAAATCAGTAAATCCTACTTTGCAAACTTCTAGGAAAGAGGAGGTGGATCCCATAATCCACATCATGGAGGAACTAATGTGGAAGGGAATCATCAGTGCCTCCCTACAGTGAGAAAATGATGCTGTTCAAGCAAAAGGTTTTTAAGATTATGGAGAGGCTACTTGATAGTTTGGAAACTAGTTGCCGACAACCATAAGGAGAGAAAGGATAAAATGTACTTCCCAGTACTTGCAGTTAGCCTGTGAATGACATTCACAGAGGCTTAATGCACTGCTTAATGCCCACTGCATGGGCAGCCCATCTACTTCATGACTGGCTTCTGAGCTTAAGCATAAATAGGGCTTGTGCAGTTTCAGGGACTTACTGAAACTGTGACACCAGCAGAAAGATACTGGAAGCCAAAAGGTTACTTTCTGAAACTGTTTTGAGCTGACTGCTAATTAGTGTTTTGTTTGATAGCCCTTTCATAGCTGGATGCAGCTGGGTGAAAATAAACCACAAAGGGAACTCATTTTTGCTTATCATTAATTTTTACTTAGTTTTGTAGGCACTTCTGAGATACTGCAATAATCTTCTTAATTTGTAATATATTATAAATTGATTTAGTAAGTTTATTCATTTGAATAGTCTTTTTTCATTATTTCTCATAAGTAATTATGACAACATGTTCATAATGTACTGGATCATGTGATATTGAACTGATTGGGTCAATTTCTGCTTTATTATAATAATTAGATACCATTAAAGTTTGCTGTAGAGGGTAAAATAAATTTTCCAGTGCCCTGAAGGTATTTTCCATGTCATAGTGAAGCACTGCCCTGAAATGACTTGTTTAGATGTATAAAATAAGGCCAATTCTCATACCACATGAAAAATTAATGACTATAATTTACAAAATAAACAATAACAAATCTATAACTTTTCTCATTCTTCCTATTTTGTATATAGTCATAAGCTGATTATGGTACATATAGTCTCAATTTTTGTGTACAGTCATCATTCTCAACCTCATCCTGAATTTGTATCAGGTCAAGAGCGAAGTATGCGCCTATTCTATGATGGTTTTCAAATGCAGGAAACAAAGGTGTGTAGGGGATATAGGGCCAACCCATTCTCTTTCTGATCTGGAGTATCTAAAGGGTAAAGGCCCAGGGCCATTAATTTATTTTAGAAAGAAATTTTTGATTATTTTAAGTGGAAGTACTTTTAACCAGCAGTAATTTTTTTAGTGAGAAACCTGGCCACTCCAAAAAGGAAAAATCCAGCCTGTGCTTCTCTTCTAGTCCTACATGGGCTTAATCAGTTTTCAAGACATCTCTTTTCTTAACACCTTGAAAAACATGGTGTTTTGGCAGTATTCAGTTTAGCTACTGTCTGGCTTAAGATTTCAAGCAGTTAAAAATGTCTCACAATCTGTGCTTTAAAGCAAAGAAAAATTGCTTTTACTTATAAGCTAATCTCCTAATCGTGTTTTAGTATGTTTTTTCTTCTAGGCTTCAGTTCAACTCGACCAATATAATATGCTTCAGAGAAAGCTTGCTTTTGCCTTGACTAGAATCTTAGGACATGTTAATGTTAGCTCTCTGACAGGATCTAACAATAACACTTCTAAGCAAAGCAGTTCCACTCTGCAGGATAGACTCTTATCATCTCAAATGTGTGATCAACCATGACTCCAGAATTTCAATGAGGAAATAGACTTTCATAGAGCTATGTGAGGGACTAGCCTTGGCTGTATGGTATGAAAATCTTCAGTTAAAGAGCCTGTGCTTGTGCAGAAATGGGTCATTCTCTTCAATTGCTTTGCAGCGTTGGTGGTACTACAGTCAGCTGGAGCAGAAGGTTTGCAACATGACTCTCTAAGTGGTTTATTCATAGTCACTGACATTAGGCATATTCTTTGAACTACAGCTTGCTTTCATAAAATGAGGTCTCTCAAATTGTGTTGGAGTTGCTGGCAACAGAGGTATTTACAGTTTTTCCCTCTCAAATAGAAACCATGTCTCCAAGTATTTTGGATAGTTCTTACTGCTACTACAATAGTTGGCAGATGGAAAACTTTTTGAATAGGAATATAGTAAATAGAATGTGAATAATTTGGGCCTGCAGCACCCAATGAAAGGATAAAGAGAAATAGAAATAGAAAATGGGATCCAGGGCAGTGGCTTTTGCTAGACTTAAAAAAACACAGAAAACCCATCAATATCATTTTAAGCATGCAAGGAATATGTGGGCCCCTGTGTATGTATGCCTATGTCTCAGCAGCATGTTCAATGTTACTGAGCGGAAAAATAAAAACAGAACTCAAAATAGAGCTTAACCAGGGAAGCAATTTTTAAACTATATTGTATATAACTTAGACCTGAAAGTACACAGATTGCCCTCAAAAGAACGGATTGTATAATTTCGAAGGAGTGTAATTTAAGGACCTAAACTACTGGCCGTTTTTTGTTTGGCATCTGATCATTTTAACTATAAACCTCTGTTTGTCTGTTTTTATTAAATGACATACCAGATAATTCCCCCTCTTTTTTTTTTCTCTCCTTCTTTTATTGAATTGTTTTTATATATTCCTACAATGCTTTAATTTGGTATAAATATAGTTATTCAATTCTTTGTAGCTGGGCATCAACTGGATATAGTAATTCACTAAACTAATAGAATCTGGGGAAGTCAGAAGAATAGCATAGTCAGACCAATGACTTCTTAAATTAAAACATTTTCTTTTTAAATATAAACCATAGAACAGAAAAGAAAAGCGGAAAAAAAAAAACAACAAAAAACTTTAAGTACTGAAAAGAAGGTCCACAAAAGCAGGATGACACTGTTTGCTAGGCTGCTATTTATTTTCTTTCCCCTAGTATGATTAGCCACATAGATGGAGAGTAAGGTCTATTTTCTTCTCTTTTCTGATTCTTCTCAAACCCTGTATTTGCCTATTGCTTCTCCAAAACCTGAATTTCCAGCAGCATTTAGCAGGAACAAGCACAATGTAAAGGAACATGGTACATACAAATGTTTTGCATGGAGCTGCAACATACAAACAACTTTCTTTGTTAGCAAACAACTTTCATGGGTGCCAGCTCATTTTCTCTCACCACTCACATGTTTCTGGACCTTCGATCCTGAATGATAATTGTATCTAGCTTACCTGAGCCAGTAACATTGCACCCAAGCCAATGGAACAGCATCAGAAATGTTAAATTTGGGTGTGAGTGAGAAACTAGAGCTGATTGGGGTAGCTGATGTGGTAAACATGTTCTCTGCTCTGCATGGGCAAAGTCTCTGTGCCAGCAACCACAGAAGGACCTGTGGGGTGTGGGGTTCACAGGGCCAGTGCCGCCACCTGCGGAGATGAGAGGCAGCGCTGTGTGTTGTCTGCTAGCAAATGTTGAGCTATTGAGCTGCAGCTGGAGACACCTGCGGTCAGAGCCAGCTCCGGGGAGGAGGCCCAGCTCCATGCATGGATGTGGGTGTTGCTTCCAGGCTGAACTCCAGGGCAGCCGTGAGGGTGCTGTGCTGGTGTGTCTGGAGGTGGGGGCACTGGCACTTGTGCCCATCAGTCATGCCTAGCATGAGGAGGAGCACCCAGGACTCCCCATGCCCACAGCGAGGGAGCACCAGCATAGCCATGGCTCTGTCCAGTCAGCGCTTTGTGGACTACGAGGCAGCAACTGGAGTCAGCCTTCCCACTGGAAAGGCCACCAAGTTCAAAGCAGGAGGAGTTGAATCTGAGCTCCAGGGTGGATTAAACTTTGGGCAAATGTCTTCTCCTAGCCAGTCCCTCAAGACTGCTTGACAAATGGCCCCTCTCCCTGCTGAAGGCGCTGGTGGGAAAAGTCCTTTGAACTTGTCCTACAGGCCCTCAAGGAAGAAGTTTTGCTTTCATTGCTTGGTGAGGAGGAAAACACAGGGATTTAACCTATTGTCCTAATAATATGTATCCTAATGGTAATGTTTTATACTAATGTTAATTTCTTCTAAGGTTTCTTCCACTATTTAAACTTCATGGGGCACATCTAAGTCTCTGCCAAATGAGTGTATAGCTGTATATGGTCAGATACTAGGCTTTGTATGGTAAAACATCCACAACTCACATATATGCATACACACACATATACATATATATATACACACACACACATATATATACATACGTTTTGATTTTGGTCACCTGGTTTGTGAAAACAGTATTATCCACCAAAAGGGAGTTTCTGTGTTACCTATATAGGTAAGATATTTACCTTCTCTTGAAAATTAACTGCCAGTACAGTAGCTTAAAGCTACATAAGTACCTACCTAAGTACTGAATTCATTAATAAATCTCTTTCCTCTTTCTTCCATATCCCCATCTTCCCATTTAACTTTTATTTGAATTAATTAGGAACATCACTGTTTATGGAAGAAAAAGATATAAACACAAATGAACTGTAAAAGAAGATGCAAAGATACCTTGCTATTACACATTCAACATCGAGCACTTCCTTTCGCTCAGCTAAACAGGTTATTTACAAATTTCTCTGAATTCAGATTTATGCAAGAAGATAAAAGGTCGGTTTATTCAGTAGAAGACAGAGAGCAGTGTAGAGACTAAATATAAGAACTTCAGTTATTTCATTAATAAAAAAGAAAACAAAGTAGAGCTTTGTTATTCTCCAAAGAGGTAAAAGAGATATAAAACTATTTTTTTTTCCCTTTTTTCCTGCCAGTCAACTAATACATTAATTTAAAGGTATGTAAGTAGAAAGTGGGCAGGTAGGAAGGAAATTGTACTGGGTTACTTGAAAAACAAATACCTTAAAAGACCAATCTGAAGCAGTCCAATGAAGTAACATTTTCTTTTGGCACAGGTTTAAACTCCCAAAAGAAAGTGTCAGAATAAGGCTGCTCTCCAGAAAAGTCCACTTCTTTTTCTATAACAGAAAAATACTTTTCCTCTTTCATCTTTAAAGACCCCTATAAAACTAGACCTTAAACTAGAGTTGGTGTGAAGGCAATACCGTTGGATAGCACGATATCAGTTCCAACAGACTGGAAACATCTGCTGCAGTGTCCTTGTGCCTGATTCAAAGTTCATTACCAATGATGATACTTATATTAAAGTAAGTAGTCATTCGGGTGAGGAAGCCAAAATGGGAAAAAAAAAGCCAATTATTTTAATATTGTAAAGAAAGCAAACATGACAATTTTTGTTTGTTTGTTTGGTTTAGTGGACTTAACTGGAAAATTTCTGGAATCATTAAAGGATGCTATTAACACCGTAATATTATTGGTACTTTTGGTGTGGACAGATCTTTTGATGTTATGGCCAATCTGTTTGGGAAAATTAGTCCAAAGTTGCTCACTAGTTGTCCATTCTGCGTTTACAAAAATAAATGTTTTATGATATTGTCATAAGGAAGTAATTTTTAAAACACAAAATAAGGATGGAAAAATAAATTGCAAATACAGGAACAGATAAAAGTAGTTTTGCATAATTCATAAAATAAAATTATACTTTACAGCCATTTTCTCAAATTTCTCAAGCTCTCTATTTTTATATGCCTAAAAAGCAGATGTAATTATATATTAGTTACTGTGGCTGACATTTGCATCACTTGGGAATTATCATTATCATCAACTTTTCTTGTGACTATTTCCCATAAATATAAGGTATACTCAATTTATACACATGTATAGTTATTATTACAAATATTTTTGTAAGTTTTAATTGCACTTGAGATGGGAAAGTACAAAATTACAAACCACAGTCCTAATTAAGGTCAATATTATTGTTTGTTCACTATATAAAAATATTAATACTGATTTAAATGGGATGGTCCTTAAAAATAAGCAACTGTGGTATAATGTGTCTTTAAATTTAATCCTTCTGAATTTATATAATCATGGAGCTCATAGTGCTGTGGAATGACTTACTTGCAAAATTAAATAATAGTAAGATGAGATTGAACTTAATGCACTATTCCGAAAAAGAATGACTCATCATCCATTTGCTCCATGGGCAAACTGAGCTTTGCAATAGTTGAGGCTAACACAGAATAGCTCCTGAAATAAGGCAAACCCACTTTGTCTGGCACAAATGGCAAATAAACTCCATTATTATGAGTAGATGTAACAATATTTGCTGAGTTTTTAACTTTTTCATTCTTACTACTAGTGGAGCTGGTCAGAAACCAAAAACCAAATCAAAAATTTTTCCACAAATTTACTAAATGTTTTTTGCCTTTCAGAATTTCATCTCCTCTGAAGTGTCCTGTTTATTATGCACATCTCTGAAAGAGGTCTCTCTACCTAAGAACCAGAACTACTAAGTAATGAAGAGTTCTCCAAAAAGAAACTGCTGGGAGCATTAAAAAACTTTGAAGAAGAAAGGGGAAAAAATGCTAAAAGTTTTGAAATGACTTGTGACCTGAAAGCTAAAATATTTGGGTTCATATTGATTTTTCTAGCCTGCATGTTCTGTGGGAGAGAATGTTATTCAAAAAAAAAAAACCAAAAAGATACTGAGTCTCTTGTCTTTTGTCAGCTCCCTTGTTCCTGGTGTATATAACAAAAAGAACAACCTTCCCCATACACTTTTAAATAGATAGAAAGATAATACTTATTTAATTAAAAAAATAATAAAGGTAGACTTCAGACTTAAGCCAGGACTAATCTATTCAAAAATAATATCCAATAGGAAGCTGGCATGCTATGATACGGTCAGTCTGGTGTACTGTTTAGATGGATTGCCATGTATTGAACAATTTCTAGTTCTTCGGTAACTGTGTGTGTCAACGCACATATAGCACATAGGTAGGTCAGCATCCTGAAACAAGCACACATTGCAGCATGTTTGAATTCAGTTGGTTTCAAACGTTGATAATAACTCATTGACTCAGAGTTTCTGTTAGGATTGAATTACTATATTGGCATGATTGTTGGAAAGCAAAACTTGCTTGGTGAAACTTAGGGTAATATTTCTTTGTTGCTACTTTACTCCATGATTTTCTGCTAGAACTGCATCTTTGGAAATTAACATGAGCTGAGGTAAATATAAAAGCATGTGCCCATCACACCTCAGATTTATGAAGCTGTCAAATTATTTTGGTTCAGGTCCACTTGCCTTCTCCAACTACTGAGCTTAGTTCAGCAATATTTCCTCAGCAGCATGTTGTAAAGCTCTCACAAACTGTAATGGACAAACATGAAATTCTCTGTAACCCTGAGGAAGTCAAATTTTGAAATAAGTTTGGCTTGTCCAAGATAATGCTCAGAGTGGCTAAAGAATATTTTATTAGTTGAAATGCTCTTTCTTAGGAAACTAACTCATGAAGTATTTTATTCTAAAATTATCTGTAGATTTGCTCACTATTCATTTAAAAACTCCATTCAGGTATGCTTGGGTTTGTTGAAATAATTGTGAAATTGTTGAAACTGTGAAATGATTTGTAACATTTTTGTCGTGGTTTGCAATTTTAAAATACTACCTTGATTTTCAAGAAAATTGTATTTATTTGTTGCACGCCTTATCTTTTATCCTTTAAGTGATCCTTCCAGAAAGTATTTTCCTTATAATGAAGTAAGACTGAAAATTATGTGATATATTATTATTTTTTTTAAACAGATATATCTTTATGAATGGAATGAATAGTAATTCACAGCCATCCGCTGAACAAAAGTACACACTGGCCAAAGAAGTTAGGGAGATATTACTGAACTCCTTATGATCTTTTAATCTTGTGAAGTGTCTTGAAAATCTTGTGAGGGAGGTTATTTTTTTTCCAGTCATTGCTAATTTGTATGAATTCCAAAGTTATATATCTGTTTTTAGGATTGCCAGATGGATACCAGCCACAGATGGCTCCTTTGTCTGGAGTTTTGTTTGTGTGCTTCTATACTTCTGACAAGAAAATGGAAATAGGCTGAATTCTGTAAAGCTGTATGTTGTAAATAACAGAGGTATAAATAGGTATGTTGTAAATCATATGCTGGATTTGCTCCATTTCATTTTTCTCTACAAGCTGAAGTCTTACCAAAGCATAATCTTATCTTGTTGCTTGGGTATAGGTTTTAAACACCTAATCAATAAACTAAGCGAGCTAAGAAGGTTGTCTCCATTGAATCCAACCCTTCTTAATGGAACAAAGTTAGCAAAATCAAGTTGCTAAATAATCAATTGCAGGTAAATATTCTCTGAACAAAAATTAAACTAAAACAAGACAAACTGGGGAAAAAGCTACAAATGCATTATAAATATTTTTTTGTGTTATTAGTTTTCTCATATAAAAAGTTATCAGCCTCCCTCAGCTGATACATTGTTGTTTCTGTTTGGTATATTTAGCTGATGAAAGTTCACTTCCTAAATGAAGTGATAAAGCAGCTTATTACATCCATTGATGTTTTCCCATATATAATTTTATCTTAATATTTTTAGTTTTTATTCTTTGTATGCTCTAAACAATTCTTTTCTCACTTTAGTATATTTTCTTCAGGTATTTGTAGATTTAGTTGTATCTTAGATAAACTACATATCTCTTTTTTCTTCTCAAATAAATTCCATCCTTTTTATTTGGAATATAGTCTGTTTTTTCACCTTTATGTGACAGCATTAATTTTATCATGAATATCCCATACATTTTTTTGAACAGTTATTGTTCTGATCCATCATCTGTTATACAATGGCAAACTCTTCTGGCCTCTTTATTGTCATACATTTTCAAATCTGTTGGAATTCATCTGTGCTAATGTTGTTATGCACCAGATATTTAATTCTAATCTGTTACTGACTTCATATTCAGTGAAAAGAAATCAGATCCTGCACAGGATGACTCATCTTGCCTGAAGATGATGACCTGCAGGTCAGATGAATAATCTGCTGGAAGAGTCTATTCATCCCACTGATTGCAAGGGATATCTGTGGTGCCTGGAGTAGAGTTAGACATCTGATTTTACGTGCCTAGAGTCAGATGAGAAGACTGAAAACTTCTGTATCTTATTGTGATGAAAAGCTCCCACTCAAATATAAGCCAAATGATTAGCCTAGGAAGAGTCCTAGAAGTCTGGAAACTATAACTCAATTATTCTAAATCATGTGTCTTCTTTTTGTGTACGTTCATTGTACCTCATTTTTTACCATCTTTGTACCCTTTTTAAAAAAAGCTATTATTATCTGTTTAAGAATGATAATTACTTACTTACAAACATGTCCATGAGATTCTCTGATTTAACAATGCAGATATAATAAGTTTGCTTTCCAGAACATGTGGTTAATAGTATAACAGTATCCTGACATTATTTGCTCCCTACCAAGATGATTCTTACCCATCTCTTTAAGCTCTCTGGTATTCCTTGGTACCCGCTGAATTCACAGAAGGACTTGAACTTTTTACAAAGAAACCATTGTCTCTGCCTGGTCTGAGGAGCTTGAAATCTAGAAACAATGAAGAGAAACAAGAACATTTGAGATGATACCCTTTTTATATGATTCACAGATTAAAGACTAATCTGTGTGATTCATCTCTATTTAAGTCTATCAGTGTTTATTCAGTTCTATTAGTGGAGAGATCCTCAATTTATTGATATCAGGATGTTTTCACTGAGTTCAAGCCTCTCTGGGTTGGATAAAATACCCGAGTCTTTTTCTGTGACAGTGACTATTCAGGAGGTGACCTACAGTGATTTGTGTATTTGCTGAAGTGCATGTCCTGTCTGGGCTGTTCGTTCAAATGTTCACATTGTGGAATCCCATTTTGCGCTGATATCTTGGGTGTATCCAGGTGTCCCACGACTGGACTGTAGAGCAGGATGGACCCAGGACGGGGATTCACTGATGAGGGAGCCATGGCCAGATAGGATCCCAAGAAAGAATTAATCATAGGAAAGAAAGGGAGGTGGGGACATTCCATCTTCCTTACGTATGTATTGATGTTTCCTTATTCCAATATTGTGAATAATAATTCCAATTTAGGGATGGGATATGGTTAACACAGCTGATGGGAGAAACTCCCTAGGCCTTCTGCTCTGAACCATAGTCAGTTCAGGAGCTCATGTAATCTCTGCCCCTAGCTAAAAGGGGTGAAAAAGAAGGAATTTGAAAGCAGAGGGACTTCCCCAAATTGAAAACTCTTAACTACTCTGATCTCTGGTGTATGAGGGGCTAGGTATACTCACACACTCATAGATAAATACACTCAAGTAACTTATCAACATGACTAATGTGCTGTTTCAAAAGGCTAACTGATCGCTAGTGCATGCACACCCGTCATTCATTCTACTGCATATTCTCAATGGACTCTATAATTTAAAAAATATGTTTTTGGAAAGTTTGGAGATTTTCCGCCAATAGTATGCCTCCGCTGCCTCTTGACTTCACTGCTGCCTGATAGTACAGGGGAGATATATTCAGCTGGTAATGAAAAAAACACATAATGATTGCTACCTGTCTGTCTTCAAATAAGCTATAATCTTGTATGCTGTGATCTGCTTCATTATCAGACTTAGTAATAAAATATAGTACAGATAAACTTTAATTTGGCTTGTCACTTCAAACTAAAAAGTTGTAAAATGTGTCTTTGGTTTTTAGTAGCTATGAAAAAAGATTCAATCTCCAACTAGCAATGAAGCCATGCTTTATGTCATTAGAGGTCTATATTTCCTGTCTGACAGATTTTAATGATTTTTTTTTAATGAGGTCTAAGGTAAAACTTAGAAAAGCATCTCAGTGGCTTTGCAGTCTGAGTGTCATTGAAAGTCAATTTAACTTTATAAGTTTTGAAAATGGAACTGACAGAAAACTTGTCTCTGTCTGCTTTGCTGGAAAAAAAGATATGTGCAAAAACCTGTTCTTTACTCCCTTGGCCAGAGAAATGTATTCAGGGGACATAGCCCTTCCCACTGCTCAATAAACATAGAAGTATTTGAATCAAGGCCCCCATCCCCCCAAGCTAGGCAGGATGAGTGCAACTACACAAAGTGACACCGCTCTTACAGCACTCTTGAGGCAAAGCCCATCAAAATTCTTTATTTTCATATACTTCAGAACACAGCACGTCCTAAAGGCTGCCAGACGTGTTTCAGCGTAAGGATGGCTTAGTTCAGCCACAGAGATGTCCGCCGAGGAGCTACTTCTTAGCAGTCGTTTTTGTTTGTGCAGTGAGGGGACCAGTCTGACCTGTTCCGAGGAGGACACAAGGACATCGGGAATCTCTCCCGTGAGACAGTCCTGAGTTGGGCAACAAGTGCCATTTCGTGCTAAGCGGTGAGCCCCATAGGAGGAAAAAATTGGAGCAGAATAAATTATTAATAAAATACCATAGTTCTGCGCTTGTGGTTGGTTTTTTTTTTTTTTTTTTCAGTGACTTATGTCTTCCCTACGTCCCCACAACTGATTCACAATAAAAGCTGATTGCCGGTTAAACCATCCGCTTCCATCACCGGAGGCTCGTTAGCTGCTTCTGAAGCGTTTCAGGTGCCCTGCAACCAGACTGATCTCCCTTTCTAAGTGACGAGCACCGTCCTCATACACTTTTCTTTTTTCCAGGAAATACCACAGATTGGCAGCACGGAGGGTAATATACGTTCTGTATGCACCACAGTAACCACCTTTCCTTTTGTTAAAAGAAAAAGAAAAAAGACCACTAAAAACAAATTCTTAAAAAAAAAAAAAAAAGGGTCCTGTTTGGCCCCGCCCCCGGGAATAGCCCCGCCCCTCATGTATGGCCCCGCCCCCGCGCGCGCAGCTCCAGCACCGCGGAGAG
>JAWLRI010000341.1:240823-341211 GCA_034781795.1 Crypturellus tataupa | reverse complement strand
CGGTGCCCGCGGCAGCGGCGCCCCTTGGCCACGGTGCCGCGCAGGGCGCGATGGTTTCCCCGTGGGCTAGAGCGCAGCGTTCCCACCTGCCCTTCCTCACGTAGCGTCCCACTCCGCTCCCTCATTTCGGTCAAACTCCCTCTCTCCCCTTTTTTTTTTTTTTTTTTTTTTTTTTTTTTTTTTTTTTTTTTTTTTAAACTAGGGAGTGCTTTAAAAGTTGATGATTTCTTGCCCCACGTGGCTGCGTTGTGCAGGCCTCGAGGTGCCCAGGGCTTCGTGTGGGTGCCTGCAGCGAAGTTACCTCCGAGGGGCCTCCGCTGTCTTTGCTGCCATCACGTCTTTCTCTGCATCCTCATGTCCAAAAGGAGGAGTAAAGAGGGATCCGCGAATCAAGGCAGGCGGCCAAACCCTTCAACAATACTGACAACTGCGGGGTAGACCCTGGAGATGGCCGCCCATTCCCCTTTTCTCTTGTTTAGGGAGGAGCAACCAGTTCCCAAAGTTCAGTAACAACTTCTGGAAAATCATAACCACCTAAAGCTCGCTCTGCTGGCGGGACCCGCCTCTCCCTAGCTCAGAAACCTCTTCGTGGCCTTCTCAACCTGTGTGGCTCACGGATGAGGGTGCTGAGTGCGCGCCTGCCGGTGCCGGGGGGTTCGGTGTGAGGAAGGTCCCTTGGCTGGGGCGCCTCGCCACTGCAGCCCCACTGCTCCGCCTGCCGCGGTTGATTTTCTGTTGAGGACTTCGCTTTTGGCACACTTTGGTTTGTCCAAGGGGCGTATTTTTGTGCCTTGCAGTTTGTTCCGTTCCCAGAAGGGGGAGGTATCTACTGAGAGCCTCTGTGTGCGTGTGCAGGAGACGAGGAAAATGTGAAATTGCGTGCGGCAAATAATTCGGTGCCCGTGAAGGAAAGTTAGAAAAGAAAAAAAGGAGGGGAGGGGAGGTGACAAAATAGATGTATCATGCAAAAATTGCATTTTCAAGGGCTTGTGAGGCTGCACAAGTGATTAGTATTCTCATTCATTCCTGGTGTGACTGGGACCAAGTCTGTGGATTTCTAGCAGAAGCTGAAGGTGAGTTGTCTGTGGAACCTGTAGGGAATGCTAATATCACGTTCACACGAATACCTGGCATTATCCTTCAAAACGCCATCTGTCAGACTTTCTAGAGATTTGTTTTAGAGTCTAGCATATGACGACTATTGAGACAGTTTCATCAAAGTAAGAGTGAGACTAGTTAAGGAAACAGGAATGAAGGCAGCGATTGCTCCCGGACATTCAGGGAAGGAAAATGTGTACAACAGGCAGAAATATGGGGGGATGCCAGAAGCATGTGGGGCAACAGTACAGTCTCTGTAATAATATATTGCTAGGATGTGTTGGCATTACAGCACTGCATACAGATGTCTCTTCTTTTGAGAAATAATACATGAATAGCTGCATACATAACAATAGCAGGCAGGTGTTATTTGTAGGTTGTGCAAATTTTTGATTGCCAGGAGACTTAATATAAAATGTGTCAGTTTTGGTGTCAAGTTCTTTTTTGCTTCAGTGTGAAGAGCCTCCAGCTCTGACTTGAGTGCTGTGATTTTTCATGTCACTTGTGAGGACCTGAGATTGAGGAGAGACATCTTCCTGTGTGAAACCATAGGTGGAAGCATTCCAGAAATACACTTTCCTCTGGTTTTTGTATTTAGGTTTACTTGGATTTACTTTTAAAAGTATTTGTTTCTTTTAAATTTTAAAATAAAACTCTGCCTGTTCCTTCCTGGAAATATGTACTTCATGTTTAGATGTGCTTAATTGCTTAAGCTGTGGATGACACAGAGGAAGCTACAAACCACTGCAACTTTCTGATAGTTCATAACTTCTGTTTTATAACAGCATTATTTTTATAAACCAAACTGTCAGCTATTCATCCCTAACAATATATAGACAATTAAGTTTTCCATGCGAGTGTGACTTTGAAATATCTTACAGTTGTCGGTGTTTTCTAGTAGAAGCCTAAAGGAAGGACCCTTTGGAAAAAGAGCCAGCCAGAGTAACAGCATCTCTCCCCATGGAAATGCCAGCATTGCTTGGGTAATGAGGTAGCTAATTTCTCTATTTAGCGACAGTCCAAATGACCTCTTGATTTCAGCCGGCGTGCAGGAGGCAGTGAGAATCTGGCCTTGTGCTTGTATCTCGAGTTAAGCCCCGGGTCCGCCGGTGGTTCGTGCGTCTTGCCCAGGGCTTGCTGAGGCCCTGGGCTCCTCAGTTAGACTCCTTGGCCTCACTCTCCTAAAGCTCCTGGCAGGCAGGGCACAATTACTGGAAAGGTGTCTAATTGTTTAGCCTCTGCACTTTACCTGGAAGGTTTTTCTTGCAAGCCTGGTATATTTATTCTAGCTAGTCTGAGAACTGATATAATGCAATTTCATTTTTGCCCTATGTACGGGACCTCAGGTGATATATTGGTTTATATTTTGAGGTTTTTTTTTTTTTTTTCTTGGACTTGTGGAGTCTCATTTGGTTTTCATAAGGCAAGGTGGATTTGTCTCGTAACTGTGTTTTTGTATTAAATAACCTGGGGCAAAAAGAAGGGCATTTTAGGCAAATTACTTGTCTTGGTGATGTAGAATATGGAACCCAAGATGTGAGAGGCTATTGATCAAGCCTGTGACCTGCCTCTGATACTTTTGTATTTTTATTTATTTTTCTATAACTAGATATGAAAAGAAATATTTTATTAGTTTATTCTGTCTCAACAAGCATTTAGACTAAAATAATATTAATACAAAATGTTAATGTAAACTCATACATTAATATTAATCTGTGAGCAGTCACTTTTATATTTCCTGTGTTTCTTTTTCCTAATATTTACGTCAGGTAAGAATAAATCTGTGTTCACAAAATTGTTTGTATTAATCATCGTTTACTTTGTCCAAAGAAACTCAGTGTAAATTGCATGTTTCCTGAGTCAACATTCCAGCTAATCTTTAGAGCATATATTTTAGAAATTTGGAGTTGATTAAAATCTAGATTTCCATATCTCGTCTGTCATTAGGATCATATTCAATAAAAAGAATTAACGTCAGTGCAAACTCTAGATGAGTACAAGCTGTTCTCTCTTTCTGCAGAGCAATGTCCCGGACATTACAGACTTGATCCCAACCTGGCTGAAATTGTTGGGAATCTTTTATCCTCATTAGTGGACTATCTGGTTGTATTTATACAAATAAGTTCATGGAGCTATATTTAGCATTATTTTACCATTATTTGGAATAATGATGTAATGAAAAATGCACTATTAATCTTAAGACTGAGTGTATAAGTTCTACTCTGTATATTTTTAAAGGCAAGCATTTTTTTTATTGTGGTATAACAACACAGTATGTTTCCAGTCCTAGGAAGTGCTTTGGTCTTGAAGAATATAATACAGATGAATCTCTGTGATTTTTAGGGTGATAACTGATTTTAGGGTAAACAAAATAAAGTAAAACTTCAGAAGAATGAGTTAAGTAAAGCAACCGTGTTAAGTGTTCATGCTGATCTATCAAAGTTGTTAGTCATAAGAGTTGAAATCCCTTGGGGGGGGGGAAGACAGAATTGATTAAAAAAAAAAAAATCTTAAAATTCTTCCTTTCAGAGCTGTGAATCAGCTTAGGATCATTTGATCTGTCTTCATGGAAAACCTGTGCTTTGGAACAGTAAATTCTTCCACAAAGGAGTGGGCAATATAAATGCAATAACTGACAGTAGGTTCTGACACTTTTCAAACAGAATAGTGCTTCATTGTTCATATAGTGCTATTTGAATCATCTGGGCTGCTTAAAGAGCGATTCAGTGTGAGAAGCAGAATGCAGCCACAGCTGTTAAAGAGAAGGTCAGAAGCACTTTCTAAGCCTTATCTGGGTAGCTGGAGCCTCACTGGCGCTCCAAAATACACTTGTCTTTTAGATATGTGAATGCTCTCCTTGGAAGAAGAGTGACATTATTTGTTGTGAGAATATTTGTAGTATTTTTAAAAAGATATTCTGAGTCTCTTTAGTGTATTAATTCAGGGAACTCTTACAACTGCATTTCTTCTCCTTTTGCCTCAAAGCAGACATTTTTAAACATAAGAATTTGGGAAATCAGCAATACTACCTGCCAGGGCCAAGAGGGAACAGTGGATAGAAAATCTGTCTACTTCAACTTGCCAGGCACTTGCAACCTGTTTGGAATAGAGTGGCCATTCATAGCCAGGAGGTGGCATGGTTGGCTTCCACATGCCTGGACCTTGGATCCCCTGCACCTTCAGGGAAAGGGCAGCCTTGCCTGATAGACCATCCTTGGGTGGGATGGGCTCCTTTCTCCTTTAACTAATATGCAGGCCGTGTATCCTGGCTGACCGGATTTGCTGTGAGTTACTAGGGTATTTGTTACTCCCTAAAATCTGATACTGACTGTTGTGGCCAGTGCATAATACTCCTAAGGAGAGCTCAAATACATATATAGAGAGTAATGTACCTCGCTAGCCTGCCGAGCAATGCTAGGACTAAAGAGGTGCCTTGGTGGCATCTGAGGATACATGCTGCAGGTTTCAAGTATGAGATGTGTTGGGTCCTCTAGAATGCGTAAATGTAGCTGTTGTTGGGTAGTTCACGTCCAGTCTTTATTAAAATGGAAATCCATCATGCTTTGCTGTGCTCTTTGCCTGAAAGTACTGCACAGATGAAACAGTGTTTTCTTGCCCTGCAGAGTCACTGCATCTGTCCTGCAGCTTAATTCAGGCTAAGAGTATCTTTCTAAAAGTAGTCAATTTTTAACTGTTTCCCAGAAATCTCTTTCCCTCAGATCCAGTAGTTGGTGGGAGAAAAAATTATTTAGCCTCAAAATAGCCATTTAAATTCTTGTTGGGGAAAGGACAAATTAAAAAAAAAAAGGGGGGGGGGGGTTGTTCCTCAGAAAGTGGAGATGTTGTACAAAGGCTGTTTTGCTGGCTGATCCTACCAAAGCCATAGGAAAGCACTAGAATTCATCTGCCTTTCCTTCCTTTCTTCTCCACTCTTTGGACTGTGGCTGTACCACAGAGTTGAACTTGTGAGCACCCCATATCAGAATAAGTTTAGGCAGGCTTAAAATAAAGTGGGTAAAACTGAGAACATTAATAATTTCCTGACATGTCTCTGACTGTAAAAACGTGTAGGGTCTTTGTGATTGGACCAAGCAACCTTGACACGTGGATAAATATCTGAGGTGTTTAGCACATAGGAGTTTGATTTGTTTCTTGTACTACATACCCTACTGAATACCTTCAAAACCTATCTGTAAGAAGATTGTAATGCTGAATTTCACTCTAATTTGAACTCTCTGAATGAAAATAGCTTTATAAGAAATGTATGTTATCTCTATTACTTTTTAAAAGAAATTACTCTTTTAAAATTTCCAGGCAAAAATAATCCTGCTTATTACAGTCTTCTGTAAACCCTGTCAGATTGTAATTGGAATCCTGCTGGAACTGAGTACAACTATTTCCTTATCCTGAATAAAAGGATATACTGGAGCTAATAAAAACAGGAAGAAAAATTATCAAAGAATTTTAGTAAATTAAAAAGTTGCCTTCCTAGAATAATATATGTTAGTTCCTGATTCCCAAAGTTTTCTTGTTAAAGTGGACTTTTCAGATTCAGCCTTGAAATTTTAGTGAAGAAAACTTGTAATATAGCTAATATTGTAATAGTGAAAATTGTCTGTCTTTAAGATGATGGAGAGTTGTGAGGGTCTTGCCTGGCTTCATGTAGCATAAGCAGAGACACCTCTCATGGCTGCTGGCAGTGGGCATTTCCCTTGGTTCCTGGGTTAGCAAAGGGAAAGGAGCTGGGCAGGTCCCTGCTGCCCTTGAATTGCTCTGGGCCCCTGAAGTGAACATCAGCATCAGCTTCTTGTTGTGAAGGTTGCGCCTAAAGAGGGAAAGCTGATGATTTATAAATTCCTTATGGAAATCGATGTGGCCTTTGGATAAAAAATGATGCTTTATGATAGTCCGTAAAAGATTGATATGTAATTTGTGTTCTTCCCTTTAGCTGTTCTTTGGGACCTGGAAGAAGAGTCTGCTTTGTCAGATGTCAGGTGCAGTGAGGATTTACTGGTGAAGGCAGCAGTGTCTTCAGCACAAAAAAAAAAGGCAGGTGCCAGAGCCACCAGCTGCAGAGTCAGTGACTTCCTAAGTGCCACACTGGGAATGAAAGGGGAGAAATGGTTTTCATAGGAAATGTGATTACTGGAAAAAGGAAACAAATCCCATTTTGGCATAGTACTCTGGCTAATCATCTCTGTTATTAAAATGTTAAGATCCCTAAGAGTGTATGGTTTATTTATTTATTTATTTGATTGGGGGGACAAATGTTTGAAATTAGTTTTCAAGAACTTGATGTCAAATAAGGGTTGTGTGCATGTTTTTAAACATGGCCTTTTGGTTTCAAAATACCTGTTTTTTCTCTCACCTCTCATGGTATTTTTATGCTTCTGGCTCCTGATAATCATCTGGACATTATATCTAAGCAAAATTGTTTTTACCCTTTTCATCTTTTTAAGATTGATGGCAAGAGCTTCTTGCTGTTTTCTGGGATTTGTGCCACTTACTCTCTGTGGTCAGAGAGGGAACTCTTTAGTGGGGGAGTGAGACTGTATTTTTCTTCAATACCTATGGCTGTGCTGTTTTGCTGCAGCAATAAAGCGGCCTCTGTGACTTCCCAATTTGTAACTAAAACGAATCTCTACCAGCTCTGTTGAAATGAGCAGCACCGAACTCTTAAAAGACTTGCTGAGTTTCCTGTTGAGGTTTGAGGGGTAAATTAAGGAATGATAAATGAAGGAAAATTCTAAAGGATTTTCTTCCCCCTTTCTTCAGATTTCTTTTTCTTGAGGAATGGCTGAATTAGTTTTGGCTACATTATGTCCTGGTGTGTGCGCAAGTTGTGGAACTATCAAGAGTTTTAGCTTTAGCTACCTGTTTGTAATTATTTTGGCAACCTATATTGTAAAGTGGTGGCCTTTACCCTCGGTTTAAAATTGGAAGGTACTTTCTCTTCATAAGCATAGTCCAAGGCAAATATAAATATTACATATTCATTTTGTGCTCAAGGGAAGCTGTCAGAAAAGCTCCCATTGTAAAAATCTTTTATGAGTCTTCTTCCTGATCTTGTTCACTGCTATTCAACCACAAGTTTTTTTTTCTATGTGCAGTAAATAAGCTAGTGCACAGCGCTGTAATTTAATTCAATAATTAAATTAGGTTAGGGGTCCTCCAAATGCTGTCTGTGTTCGTGGTGTTACTGAGGTTGGTTGGTTTGTTCTTTGCTTGCTGCAAATTAGGTGCTCAATATAAACACCAACAGATCAATTTGCAAAAGCCTAGGAGAGATATTTTAGTGATCAGTAAAGCAAAAGGGATCCCTAAGTTAGTGCTCAATGTGGCAAAGCCGGTGTTTTTGTTACATATTTTTGTTACGCTTATTTTTTCTGGAAGAATTAAACTGCTGGATAGCCTGGATATATCATAGTTATGTTGAAATATATGTGACAAAAAGGTGTCCACCCAGAATCAACTTGTTATGCTGCAAGCCATCTGTTCGGTGTTAGGACACTCTTGCTAAATACACAAATAATATGAAATATATGTGGTGCTAAGAAATTATGAGAACAGAAGGCTTCGCTTTGCCATTGTTACAAAGATTTTGAGCTAATGTTTTTGTGTAAGTTGCCATTTGTACTGTCACTTATGCAAGTGCTTTTTTGTGATGGAAGTGAAAGGAAATGTATAATTACAGGAAGCAGAAATGGACCAGTTTGAATTACATGCAAAGCATGTGCTTAATGTGATTATATAGTCTTACAAACACTAGAAAAGCCTGAATTAGGAGTAAAAATTAATTAGAAATTAATAGCAATATTTGATTACTTCTTGCATTTCTCAACATTTCTCTTCCTTAAAGATTTTAAAGATATTTAAAGATATAAATAACCAAAAAAAAAAAAATCAGGTGAAGAGAGGGAAAAGAGACAAACAAGGAAAGAAAAGGAAGGAAAAGAAAGAGGAAGGGAGAATAAGGGAATATTGCAAGGTTATTAGAGAACAGTGGGGAAAGGGGGTAGCAATACAGAAAAGGATATAAAGAAGAAAACAAAGATGTTAAATAAAAATGTGAAAGAGTAAATATTCTCAGTTAAAAGGTGTATTTCAGTTAGCTTGAAGACAATGACGAAAGCTAGAAGTAGCCAACCTTTAAAAAGGACTTCTGGAAACTTTCAATTAAGTTTTATTCAATTAAAATGAACAACAACAAAAAAGCTATTTTTTTTTACTTATGGAAAAAATGAGGATGCTCAGATCATCCTGAAAAGCTTCTGTGAACAATTATATTGTTCTGATACTGCTGACACTAGAGATGTCTGTGCCTATATATATAAATAAAGATTATGCATTAATCAAACACAACAGTCTGTTTTTCAGAGATACTGAGATTTTTACTGTTTAGTGGCATCTACAATCTTCTGGAATCTTCTGGTCATACAGTATAAATAATTACTCTATTTACACTTTATACTTTAAAAATCTTTTATTTTAAATTCCTGTAACGTTTAATTCAATCTGCAAATTCTTATTGTTTTAGCTGTGTTGTTTGTTGCTTTTTCATTTAATAACACCTTTAAGCTTTACATTGGAGTACATTGGAGTGATACGAGCTGCGAGTTGTGGAGTCTTTTTATATATTTGTATCAGTAGTCTCTACCTTGCAGGTGAAAAGGATCATTCAGATTCTGGCAGGGATTTCAGCACTGCTGTTCCAGAGTGGTTCTTTCCACTGCCTTTCCCTAATAATATGTGTCTGGCCCAACCTTCCTCTAAGCAGGAAGGTTGACTGGTGAACTTCCCACCCTGAACAGCTTGTGTTCTATTTTATTCTTCTTTCCTGTCTCCAGAAACTTGATAAAATAGGAGAGAGAGGCTGTTTTATTTTTTTTTTCCTCTTGTGGAGCCTTGAGCTGGCGTTAAAGTCAGCAGCTTCACTGGGAAGAGATATCACAGATATGTTGAAATGCAACCAGTTATGATGAGAAAAAGAAGTTAAATGATTGGCTGGTGTATTCCTAGGAAAAGGGAGGACCAGTTGTGAGGGGAGAACTCAAAGAAGTAGGTGAAGGTAAGAACAGAACAGATGGAAGAAGTGAGAATAAAAGCTAAATTGAAGGTTTCCTTTCTTAGGCTAAAAAGCCATAAAGCTAGTCTGCACACTCTACTGAGTTGTAATACTCTATACTATATGTATCCATATTAGCAGGTAATAATAACAGGTATTTTTTTCTACCCAAGCAATTACTATAGTTAATGCAGAAATGAGAAAAGAGTGTATTATCTCATGGAAACTCTTCCCTTTCATCATTAATTTTTTATACTTGTAGACCATAATCTCCTGTCCATAACCTAGTAGGTAGATAAGTCTATGTAAAAATAATAGTATTGGTTTGAATGATTGAATATTGGAATGAAATGAAGACTATATTCTCAGGATGATGTGTGTTTCAGCAAGGTTGACTCTTCCAGAAAAAAATGGCTCTTGGTGTCTTGTGTACCTCTGTACTAGAAAGGTAAACTTGGGGTATTTGAGTTTTCCAAGCATTTTGACATAGTCTCCTGAAGTAAAGATTATTGTTCCAAGGAATGGAGATGTGATTCCAACTGCCAGCATGGCTACTACCACAGTCAGCACCAGCTAGTAACTTCCCTAAAGGGCTAAGGATGAGCAGATGTTGAGCCCTTTGCCCAGGCTTGCCTTGCTCGTGCAGGTCAGAGTACCAGTCAGGTTATATTGCCGTGCTCTCTCCTTTCATGTGCCTTTCTGTCCTTTCTCAAGAAAATGAGGATTTGGCTTAAAATGGTGATGTTAGGTGTTGTAGCCTTGTCCCCGTGTTGAGCAGGGTCACAACCAAGTCCAGACAAGAGCTGGAAGTTACTGGAAGTTTTATTTTAATGTTATTGTTGACTTAATTTGGGGATATTGATTTGTGATCCATCTTAACCATTACTTCCCTGTGCGTTACTTGAACAGAATCACTGAACTACGGCTTACTGTAAAACACCTGATGTTGGTAGCAGCAGATTAACTAAAAAAAGATTAATATGCAGGATCATGTTTTCCGTAGTAGCATCTCATTATGTTGTTTCAGAGAAGGGAGAATAGTCACATAGAAAAACTACCAAGTTCTTGTAGCTTTTTTTGATTGTTTTCAATTGATACAAGCAAAATTTTGCCCAAGGACTTCAGAGAGTGAGTGTTGTTTTTTATCTGTTTTTCTCTACTAGGACAACAGTAAGGGCTTTTTCCTTCAATTTGACTTCATTTTTGACATATGCTACAAGCTTTAGTGGTTTCCTCAATATAGATGTTAATTTGAAAAATTATGGATCATCTTTTGAAGTTTACAATGACCAAGTGCTGTTCGTGTAACCCTTTTAGCGTACTTTTTCTGAGAAAACACCATCTTGGAGACTTTAACCAAATTTTTATCTTATTCCGAGTGCTTTACCGTAAATTATAATACAGTGACTAAAAATTACTCCTCCCAGCTGTCTTGTGGTAAGCGTTGCTTCACTAACACTGGCAGTAGGAGTCTAAATTTTATGTGAGACCACGTTATGGACTTTGCTCCACTGAATGTTTTGCTCAAATTCTAAATAATCTATTTGTAACTGCTGGATCTTTCCAGGTTGATTTACAGTCACTTCCAGCATTAACTGCCATGAGGACATCATATTTTGATACCAGCGCATCCTATTGAATCTTATTTTATGTGAGGATGGTAAAAATTCATTTACATTGCATCCAAAACCTAGAAGTAATTTGCTACCTACAACCTACCTGTTGTAGACCACTCTAGTACTTTGCAAGATGATACGAATGGGCATTTTGGGCACGTCTGTTCCATAACAGTTACAAAATAGAGACTGTTTAACCACATGTTGCGATTTTTTTTGTTTGTGTGTAGGTTTTTTGTTTGTTTTTCTCTCCCTGTTTCACATTTAGACTTGTCTATCACGTACTCTGGGCTACCTGGAGTTCTCCTCGCTTGCTGTTTCACACTGAGTCAGCTCTGTTAGGCAAAGCCTCATTACCCAGTTCACTGTTGTCCCCAAACACCTTTGTACCTTCCCTTTTGTCTTCTGGGCTTCAGAGCTTTGTTATTTTCTTAATTTACAGTGATCTCTCTGCTTGGTTTACTGGGTTAATTTCAATGCCACACGTGCTACATCTGTCTTCTCAGCCTGAACGGAGCGCTATGTCTCTTTTCCGGGATGTTCAGAATCTTTGCTGGACACTTCTGTAGCTTATGCAGATTTTATTGTCCTCAATCGCACAGAACTGGCTGCTTCTGTGAAACTCCAAGGGGTGAATTGTGCCTGGGCTCTCGATCTTTGCCACAGCATGTAAGTTCCAGGTATTTCCTTAAATCACCTGGTGTCTTTGCACGTCAGTCCTGTTCTTTTGTGGAATGTGGTCCCTCTAGAGCAGCAGTACAGCTTGTAACTGCAGCCTTCAGTGAGTGGGTTTGTGTCCTAATAGAAGCTGTTCTATCAAAGCCTTCCACTTGGCTGGAAAAAATCACTGAGTTTTCCAGTGTTCTTTTTTTTCCCAAAAGTGTTTTCTCCCTAACTTCCCATTCCAGATTTTTTCTTGGCTAAGATGGTTAGTGCTCCTACTTTTGAAAAATGTGCTCTTCATCCTTAGATAATATGCAAGTTGTTCTACATTGTCAAGCTGTCCATAAGCAGCATACCAAAATATAACTGGAGTTTAATATTCTTTGCTTTTGCCAACAGCTCTATGATTTCATTCCTAATCTCAAGTTAAAGGAAAAATATTCTAAACATCAGGACATCCAGAAGATAGACTTTTGGGGTTACAACCTTTCTGCCCTTTCATCGTTCAAAAAAAAAAAAAAAAAAAAGGCAATTTCAAAATTACTTGATGTCCTTCCTGCTCTATAAAAAGCACTGTGAATTCTAACAGAGTCTAGAAGTGATGGAATTAAATGTGTGACAGTATTTAAGAAGATAATAAATTTAAAAGAAAAATAATGATGGGTTCAGATGCCGCTTAGCCCAGAACAGAAGACATAGATAAGAAAAGCTGAAGCTTTGTGGTAATGGGAAAACCTTACCATTTCTAAAAGATACCACCAAAATTCCCAAGGAGGAAGATCAGTGCAAAGTTAGTTGTTCAGGGTCCAAGCTTGTCAGATATCGCTCCAGTGCAGGCAGGAGGAAATTCACAAACACCAGTTTTAGCAGAACGTGCAACATTTGAGTGTGAGGAAAAAGAAGTGCTTAAAAACTGCAGAGGGAGTAGAATGTAATGTTTTTGTTGCTGTTTTTAACTTGCAACTGGGGAACAAAAAGTTATATTTCAACCATACCATTAAATGCAATTTCTCTGTTTTGCTGAAGGTAATTTCTATGTGAATTTTCAACTGCTTCCGTTTCTCATGACAATATTTAATACCACTTATCTTTCTTTTTAAAGTCAGCATAAACCAAAAAAAATGCTCTGTTTAATCTTAATTGGGTATTACACTTCACTAGTCCATAGTAGTGCTTGTCAGGGGAAATAAACAGAGCCATATTTGAATGTTGTATTTTTCTTGCTTTGAGGGCTTTTTGATACTTTTCTGAACTCAAGAGTAAATAAGAATATATTAATTACAAAAATTATTGTAATACTCAAATTGTGAGACATGTTCTTACTTGAATTGAATAGTGATTATGGCTACATTAAGTGTTTATCCATCCCATTAAATGTTCACCCTGCCCCACCCCATTCCGGCACTAAGAATAGAAGAATCCAACTTTTTCCACGTTTGGTGTTTCTTTACAGAATTTTCACTTTGCTAATAGTGTTTAAATTTGTTCATAAAATGTTCTGTCAGTGCAGCAAACATAATTATGTGCTTTCACATGGACAACTGGCATTTTTTATACCATTTTTTTTTGTTTGGGTTAATTTGTACAACATCAAAACAGAGGGAAATGTTTGTGCATTCAAACACAAAATAACAAGTTTTCATTGTAGCTAATTGCTACTATAAGGATTTTTGGATCATTAACAATTTTGCAAAAACTGTAAAGTAGTTCCTAATTTGTTTGGCTAATGTATGGGGAAAAAGGAGTAGAAATCATCCCTCTAGGCCCTGGTGTTGTTCTGTGGCCAATATAAATACAGATTTTGTTTCTGTACAATTACAGTTCTTAAATACTGATACCACAGTGCTCATCTCTGCATCCATGTAGGCATTTTTTTATGCATCTTTCTTTTTAAAGTAGATATAATGAAGAAAGGAATTGGAAACATCCTTATTTCAGTTGAAGAGTTGCAGCACTGAGAGATGAAACTCCATGGTTGTGGAGGAAATTAGTTGTCAAATTTGAATTTCTCCTATTGCCTGCAAAGTCTGAGTATCTTTTTTCTTGAAGTTTGTCCTTCCTTTTTGCTATGCAAGTAAATCATCAGAGTAGATGATTCTCTTGTTACCCCCATCACTTTTGTGCGAACTGCCTGTTCTGTGATGCAGCTAGTCAGCTGAGAAGCAGACACCTTCTTTTATCACTGGTGTCACTTCCAAGGGAGCCAACTGTCTACAGCCAAGAAAGCCAAGAAAGTTGTTTATTATTGTTGTTTTCTTCACGAGGTTCGGAACTCCATGGAAAAACCTTTGGCTAGCTGTTATAATGACCTGCCTTTTCATTTTGATTGTTCGCTTTTATAAGTTTCTGTACTATTTTAATAACCGCTCCTTGTGAAAAAGAACTAATCACCTGCTAACAAGTAGTACGAGGCAGTGGGTGATAGGAATGAGAGAGAGTGATGAAGAGTAACTTAAAAGATTTGACTTTATTTTCTTGTGTGCATAGTTAACAATTTCATTTGTAGAATTAAGAAGTTAGGCTCTTCTAATTTGGACTGGTCTAAATCCATGGTGATACCAGGTTAAAGAAAAATACCTTGAAATAACAGTGCTGGGATGGATTTGGAATCCAGTCACAAGGAGTTTGTGCTGTACAGTGTGCAGTCACTGGGTATTATTGATTGAGCTGCTTCATCCTTTTTTTCTTTTTTTTTTTTTTTTTCTTTACTACTTGAGTGAAAATGTCATCTCTTTTTCAGTGGCTTCTACAACACATTTGTGACGTGGGATTAGATTGTGCAGATGTGCTAGATGGTTCCTTGGATTTTCCCTGACCACAATCTGCACCAACACTGTACACGTACTGTGACCGCGGTGTGGCTGTTTATCCCTTCTGTACTCACTGAAAAGCAACTTTATTGTAAAACATGCATGTGATCTTTATCATGACATGGATCTTAGACTTACTGCCTCTGAAGTCCTCTGAAGAGGAGTGGTCTGAGAGAAACAGAAAGTGGCTGAGGATGTTGAGCATCCTGGACAGAGTAGGATCTGGATTCATCTCATCTCGAAGCTTCTCTGCTTTTGCTTTCCGCTAGTTGAATATGAGAAATGTCACCATGATATAAACCAGTAAGATGCTGATGGAGATGCTACAAGCTTTTGATAGCCACATAACATAACACAAACATAACATAGCACATAACAGAGCACAAACTCTAAATTTCATTAAGCCTGAGAAGCCAGGTGGAAAGTGTGTACAACTGTAGGGTTGTCCTCTGCAGTTCTGACTTGTTCTCCATCACGAAAGGAGATTCCTTAGGGGAGCAGGAAGTGCAAGATGTAGAAGCTGCATTTTTTGTTGTCGTCGTTTCTGATGAATGTAGAGAAGAAAAAGGGGTGTGTTCGTGGGGGGGAACAGAAATAGCCAATGAGGTACTGGAGTTGCTGTGAAGCTGTTCCCATCTGCTTGAGAGTTTGCAATGCTTTGAGAGCTGAGCTGAGAGAGATCCTTGCATTCATTTCAAAGTTAGGTGTGCTGTTAAAAAATAAAAAAATAAAATAAAGGAATTCTGGATTATTGGGAGCATGGAGCATGGTATAAACTTCAGCAAATTGAACGGCAGAGTTGAGAAGTTTCTATCACTGATTTCTAGTGCAGTACTAATGCATAATTCTCAACTGACTAATTTCAAATAGCATTTTTGTAATCAAAATTCATGTATTGTGTATAAGAAAACTGAAGGAATCATAACCTTGAGCAGCCATGTGAATTGTTTGCTTTGGTGAAAGCTCAAATCTTCACTGTCTGTTCCAAGTGAACTACTGTTTTTATTTGTGTGTTTATTTGGTGAAAATATTGTTCGGATAAATCTGGGTTCTCCAGAAAGTTTTCCTGGAAGTTATCCTTACATTACTCTTACATTTTCTTAAATTCTATTAAATCTGCTACTGTTGTTAAGGAAGTGTCCTAGAACTGTATTAATCTGCTTGTACTTTAATTACAAATCTATCCAACCCGTGTAGCCTCATTACCAAACAAGAGCACGATAACCAGCAGGCAGTGCTGCTGAAACGTGAAGGTAACGGGGAAGATTAAAAAAAAAAAAAAAAAAAAAAACCCACACGCCATAAAACCAAAATGTTACACCTTTCAGAAAAACAAATTCTCACATCTGCAGTAGTGTGTGCAGGGCTGGCAGAAGTGAGCCACTCCTGTATCATCACATGGCCGAGAGCCCTAGCAAGGCGCTGTTGTCCCACAGATTCAGCTGGGTGTCCTGGGTATCTTTGGGCATCTCAGATGATGATAGATGCCTATGGTAGATGCTTAACTGACTCATGCCTGAAGATGCATTTGGCAAATGTGTTGAATCTAATCCACGTAGCAGTGAATGTGTTTCAACCTATAGTTCATTCAAAAGCTGCTTTGCCAATACCACAAACTAACCTCCAATAGCATGCTTGGTTTCTTTCTAGTTTTTCTTTTTATTTTCTGTATTTTCTATATTTTTTGGATTTTTTAAAATTATTCTTTTTAAAAAGAGGCATTTTAAATCTCCTTAGAGTGCTATGTAGCTAGTGTCCTGTATATTGACTCACTCCTTCCTTATGTTCCTACATGCCATATGGCTGCTCCTTTCTTATTTTTTTCAAGTCTAATTTTTCTCTCAACTAATTCTTCCCTTTAAACCTTATTTTTACATATGACTTTTCTTTTGTCATGTATATCTTTCTTCTGCTTTCATCTTTCAAAATCCTTGAGTTTTTGCTTTCTTAAATTTTTACTATATGTCATATGATGCCCTTGTCTCATTAGACTGCAGTTTCTAGAGGAGGAATTGAGGTGCTGTGTAAATGGAGCTGTGGCAGCAAGTAGGTGCTTTACAAGGTGGTGATGGTGGTGATTATTATTATGCAATGCTCCATTTCCTGGATAATAATAATAAGGGCAAGGTTTGGAGCTTGCTCTGGAGATGCCCCCTGGGAGTTACTGTCTTCATACCTGCTCCTTCACAACCTCAGACCCATAGCCTGTGTCTCCTTAACCTGCCCCCATGAAGCTTTCCACTAACATGGATATGGGATCTGTTGGCTTTGATAACCTTTGCTCTTTTTCGTCTCTATCCTTTCTGTTTTCTCCATTAATATCTTTGGAAGTTATTCTTGATCGTCTCTGCAATTGTGCTTAACCAACAACCAGTGCATCCTGTTGAGGGTCTGGGTCTGAAAGCCTTCCTGCCTGTGCAGTAGGGTCCAGACTGCACTGTCTATTGCGAAAGAACATAACCTGGCTGGTTTTAAAGTACCTGATATGCATTATCATCCCTTTCTAAGCTATTCCTTTTTTTTTTTTTTTTTTTCTTAAATAGCTAATTTCTTTTGCCGATTTCTGGCTTTATTCTACCTTTTGTGTACCCACACATGGTGTTTTGACTTGACATAATGTTGACTTGACATGGTGTTTGACTGTCGAATATATTATGTTATAAAAGATACATCTACTCTTTGTGCTGTTTCAGAGATGAAGTACTAACTCCACAACCACATAGAGTTGAACTAAGATACAGGGTGAAAAGATTTCAGTTATAAAGCAGGAAAATTTTAAGCAAAGTTTTATCTAAACAACTAGAAAATAAGTACATCCAGATGTTATGTATGATGGAAGTTGCAAAGAATAAAATATCTGCATGAGTAGCAGAAAGAATTGTGAAAATGCATCCCCAAATTGAGAGCAGAGGAGCAGTGGCGTGCCAGGGTGTGCTGCACAAATGCAACCTGAGGGGATCCTTGGCTGCTTGGCAAAGGCAGAGCTGCTCTTTAGTTGAAAGCTGTTACTTCTTCTCCTTGATCAGTGAAATGATTCAGCTAAAGCTGATGTCACCTTATTATACTGTATTTTATTGGCTGCTAATCACACCTTATTTTCCAGGTTTCTCCATAATTGAAGTGTCTTTAATTCTTTTTCTTTCAGTCTTGAGGATCCTTGCTTCTGCTTATGTTTGACATCAATTTTTATTCTAGAGTTGTACAAAGTGTGAAATAGGGCAAAGTCTTTGATCACTAATACAGGATGCACAGACAGGATGTAGTGGTATCAAGTTATACTGTATCTATACCATATAGAGCTATATACCATATCCATACCATATAGAGTTATACAGAAACTAAACACCATAGCTAAAGTATGCAGTTCTGTGCTGTACAATAATTGCAGAGTGATACTGATAAAATAGTACTATGGAGGCAAATGCATGATTGTTGGTGCAGGTTGTCTGCAAGACCCAGAGATGCTGGGAAGAGAAAAATGAACCTTCTAAGAGTGTACCCCAAGGAAGAATTTCCTTTATCTTCTAATCCACTTATGTTTTCTTTGAAGTACAACTGTTTTAGTCCTTTGTCATTTATCAAACTTGTGTCTAATGGTGAAACACAAAAAAACCCAAAATTTGAAGACATCCTTTAATTCAAAATAATACAATCCAAAAAAATAAAAAAAAAACAGCCAGAAGAAAACAACTATAGCATCAAATTTCTGACTAAATTTGGCTTAAATTCTTTGAGTGTGTGTATGTGTGTATTTGCAAAGAGAAATATACCTGGAAAGTAATGTCTTTAAATATAATATATATATATGTTTTTAAATCATTTTATTTTGGGAGCTCTAGCATAAAGGAGCAGAAATCATAAAGAAGTCAATATTATTCAGCTCATATAAACCAGAAAGCTACAATTAAATAGCTGCCTCACACTGGTTCAGTTTGAGATCTGTATTCCTGATTAAGATTTTTTTTTGTTTTAGATTTCATAATTCTACTCTACAATCCATATCTCATTAATCTTTTGCTACCATTGCCTGAAATTATTTTGCGTTGCACAAGACTTTGCTTAGAAGCTTTGTCATATGATAAAAGAAAAGCACCTGTAGGCTTGCTTCCATTTATTATTTGAAATTGTAAGAGTATGTTGCTTTCCAATGTTATTCCATGCCTCAAAGCATACAGCAAAAGCAGTATGCTACAGTTAATAAAAATAATTAAGAACTACCATAGGGAAAACATGATTTTCCCAATTGGCTTTTGGGACATTTAAAGATTCTGTCTTTGAACATGAGCCTTGCCGAAGTGATTGATTGTTTGAATAATTTGACACGGTGCCATTTTTTAAGCCAGTGTTTAGCATTGCTTAACTCTGTGAATCTGTTCTAAAGATATGTTTTTAGTGACGTGCAATGTATAATGTGAAATTTCTGTTTGTTTTGAGAGTATATAAAAATAGTGCTTATTGGTCACCTATGCTATTAAAATATAATTAAAGATCCTTTTTGCCTTTGGAAAGTCAAATACAGTGTACAGAATGTATGTTTATAATCTTGTCAGGATTGTTCAGAAAAGGAGGAAGAAAAAAAAGCCTACCAGAGTATTTAGTTAGAATATACTTAAAAATGCTAATGGTCAGTCATCCCAAACCTGTTGTTATGCTCTCTATTGAAAGCTGGTAACTTACTATTTATTGTTATTCCAGTTAGATAACTATATCAAGTATATTTATTAACATACAATATTCTCATACATTTCAAAGACCCAACCTGAAGCCTTTTCACAGCAGCTGTTCAGCTGTTCAGCACTTGCTGAACACCCAGCAGTAGCCAGGAGGATAGTTACGCATTTCAGTGAGGTGAGAAAGAGAAGTGTGGGAAGCAACTCCTATTCCGAATAAAGGACATTTACTTCTCCAAGCAAGGGAAGCAATTGGTGGATAAACTCCAAGATAAGCCATTGATCAACTAGTTTTGTAGGAGGAAAAAAAAAAAAAAAACCTACAGCTTCATACCTGCTGCACTGAAATCAGTGAACAGGCTTATTAGGCTCAAAGGACCTCAGTGGTTGTGTTAAGAGGAAGAACCAAAGGATTTAGCAACATTAACTCCAGTAATAAATGCTAGCAAATTAACTCAGAGCAGGAATAGTGACATGACAAGAAACTGCCTAAGCTGATTCCTGAGACTGACATGCAGGAAAGTTGGGGCCCAGCAGTTAGAGCTGGTTGTTCTTTGTGCCTCATCTTTGGCCACATATTAAAATATTTGTTACTAAGGCAATGTCCGGAGACTTTCCAGGTGACTAATGGTTTTGATTTGATCATGGAAACTCCCATAAATTAAAGATCCATGGTGGGCAGAGGTACTTGGCCTGAAAGATACGGATTTGAAAACCTGCTCTGTTATTTCCTAACTGTGACCCTTTATAATTGCAGATCTGGGGAGTTCTTTTTTTTCCACCTTGAAAATAATTTTGGCTTTCTGATGAAAGAGGGATGAAAAGAGGTGTGAAAGATTAAATGTTTCAATGCTATAATATAGAATAAAAAGTCCCATCTATTCAAACTGTTGAATAATTTTCTGAAAAGGTTAAGAAGGATTAAATCGTCAATTCTTCAACTTTTCACTGAAAAAGTATTAAGTGCTGAGAAAATACTTGTGAATGCAGTCTTTGGGGGTCCAGACATTCGCAACTGAGCAGGAAGAAGATACAGCAAAAAAACTTTCCATATTTGAAGCACAAAGCCGCGTAAAGAGTTCTGAGGATATTTATTCAGATGTACCAGTTCAGGCCGACTGTCTCCTGTTCCTGGGCTTTCAGCTAGTCCTGCTCCTCCCATCTGCCTTAACTTGAGCCAGAAATGGAAATCAACCCAGGATACAAAGGGGTGAGCTCCTCGCAGGGGATTCAAGGCAGACGTTCTGTTCTTATCCTCCTAGATCTTTTGTATCATTCAATACTTCTCAACAGGATGCTCCAGAGATCACCCAGGGGAGCAATTAACCATGTCTGAGGTTCTCTGAGGTGCTAAAGTTGATGTGGTGCAATAGAGAGCTCTATTTTTCTTTATACCTCTAGTTTATGGCTGTAATGATGATTTTAGGGAGATAAAGCAAGAGTGAAAATGCAAGTGTATGTCAGGAAAAAATGAGTTAAAATTTCTAGACTGTAAAATGTCTCCAAGGAAAAGGGGAAACCTGTCACTTAGATGTCTTTCGTTCAAATAGGGTAGTGTGTGAAAATCAGCTCAGCCTGCTTCTACTGTTGGGAGACTGAAATCATCTTCAGGCTCTAGTATTTATTGGCTTGGAGATTATTTAATTTGCCTAATCGTGGTGTTGGCTCCCAGCAGAGATGCTCTGGGAGGCATCACCCACCCTCCTGCTGCAGGTTGGAAGCCCGCAGGTTTCTCTGAGGTCTGCGTCCTGCTGGCCCACCCCAAGCAGGTAGTCGTGGACACTTCAGGCTGTTTCAAATAACACGAGGTGCCTGGGTTTGGGTCTTGTATATGCACAGACCAGAATGGGGCTCTGGATCCCAGCATTGCTGTAGGCTCACAGATCTCACACAAAGCAACTGACCCTGAAAGTGACCCCTGGGGATAGTGTACTCCAGTAAATCAGGGCCAGCTAGAGCAGCTTGTTCAGGACGTCATTCAGCTGTGGCTAGTTTGGAAATTTTGTAGGAAGTGTATTTTCTCTTGAAATAGACAAAGCAGTATTGGAAATTCAGTTACTCTGGCACTGGCTTTTTTTTTGTTTGTGCAAAAATGTAGGACAGCTGAGAAATAGTCTTCCTGCTGGGATCAGGAAACTAGAGACTGGTTCTACCATATCACCCTAGCTGAAGTTCTACTGGGTGGTAAAGTTGTCATACTCTGAATTTGGAATAAAACTTTTTCCTTAATTACTACAGAATATTTTCTTCAAAACTCTGAGCTTCTAGGTTTCATTTTCGGCTTTCCAGAAATGTGATATCTGTAGCACCAAATTAGTTACCTTGGAGTTGTGAAGTTGTGTTTTAAGCTCTGAGTTTGTTGCTTACATTGGAAACAAATGTGATAGAAATATCTATTTCACAGCCAATTATGGTGTGTGAAACTGGGCTGAAGGATCTCTGTTGCCCTTCCTTCCTTTTATTTGGGAGGCAGTGAACAACACAGAATAGCAGGGAAAGCAAAGGGAGGAAATAGTCCTTCTGGGTCAATGTCTAGGAATAATTTCCAGGGGAGCTCCTGGAACCATCATTTACATGATATAGGGGCTGTTCACTGCATGTGGGGTGAAACTAGGTTAGTCCTTCTGGCCTGCAGAGCCAGTGAAGTGCCTGCAGCACGTGCCATGGAGATCTTTCAGACTAGGATGTTTGGACAATGTAGAAAGGGAGAAGTGAAACTTTCCCGTTTCCGAGGCTGTGGCCATTGTGAGTGAGCGGCAGGCGCTGCTGTCCCCGCTCCTGACCTGCCCTTGCTCCGCGTGGCCGAGGCGGATCCGCGTGGCGGGAGGGCCCCCTGCTTCCTCCAGCACGGAGGTGCCTGCTCCCCTGAGTGAGATACCAGAGTCCCAGAATGGCTGAGGTTGGAAGTCACCTCTAGAGATCATCTAGTCCAACCCCCTGCTCCAGCAGGGACACCCAGAGTACGTGGCACAGGGTCGGTGGTGGCTAATTCCCCTCATCTGACACTGCATCTCCACATTCAGCAGGGCTAAGTGCTAACCTAATGCAGAAGCTAGAAAAAAAAAAAAAAAGGTTTATATTAAAACTAATGCAGCTTGGAGTTGCGTTAATCTCTAGTGATGATCAAATTTGCCAGCTGGGTGCCTGTTCCTGTCTGGCATAAGAGCTCTTCATAGTCACTATGTTGTTATTACTTTTTTTTTTTTTTCCCCCGACAATATCTTGACTTTATGCTGGAATCTTTCCCTGCAGGAAAGAGGCCAGCATTTAATCTCTGGAGTTTTATTTTAAAAATGTATTATGTCTTTTAAGCTTGAGATGGGCTGCAGGCAGTGTTTAAACTGCTGCTCGCCAAGTCACGTTTTGCTAATCTTTTATACGTTAGGTCAGATCATAAAATGGTTACTGGCAGTTCATGTAACCAGCAAGAAAATCAAATGCAATTATCTCAATGACACCAATAAATATGGACTCCTTAACCTGAGCTTCTAAAGGAGACCAGCTATAAGCCCATATTCATAGCAGTCAAAGAGATAATCACACTTTGAATAAGTCAAATGTCTGACACTACAAACTGCAGTGTTTGATCTTTTGTCTGAAAAGTCCCCATCAGAACATCTTGAAATCCACTGTTATAATTGCAAGTTACCACTTAAAGATTAAATTGTAGAGAAATGATGGTAAAAGAGGATTTGAAAGGATGGAACTTTCTTATAACAAAAAAATTCCTTAAAATTTGGTGATATATTCAAAAAGTTAAAATAGCAAATATGTATATGCAATTTCACCTTAAATTTGTGTGCGTTCTTAACAAAGCTGTTATTGCAGTCGTCCTACAGTAGTGGATTTCAAACATTTGGTAGCAGTTTATGCCCCATTTTTCCCTGAATGCAGTTCCTTTCCTGCCGTTTTCCTCCCTCCAGGAGGAGGAAACTCCTTGTGCTACTGCCTCCTTGCCTTTCTCCCTCTTCTTTTCTCTCCCACTTTACCTACCAACTGCAAAAAGGCTGTGCAGTCTCAGCCTGCTCTTTCCCAAATCCACTCCAAGATCTTATTCTTTTGCTGATAGTCTTTGTAATTCCTCCAAGCAATATTTTATTTTTGTTTTTGTTACAAAGACTGAGATAAAAAATGAGCACATTCACTTTAGCTGTCTTGGTCTCAACTATTATTAGCTTTGATTTCCCTTTTTGCTCCTCAGAAATGTGGTTAATAGTGTTTGTCCACACTTCAGCTTAATGTAAAAATATGGTTTGGTTTATAGCACTAAGAATTTTAGATAAATGAGTAACTCCATTTCTGAAACATTATTTTTAGTAAGCTTAGATTTCTTCTTGGAAGACCCAGATGTACCCATGAATTCATGGGTTTTGATAGCTGCATTTTTAAAGTCTTCTCTTTCAATTATTTCAAAACATTAAATTGCAGTGCAAAAGAGAAATAGGAAAAACAGATTAATTAGTCATCCTTAGTGATTTTTTTCACCCAAATGCAAACATTTCCCTGAAAAAACATATTTGTTTGAAATTTTGTGGGACTTATAACTTATAACTTATAACTTATAAAAGGTTATTTATCTTTTTTTTTTTTTTTTAAGTGAAATGGAAACAAATTTACTGTTCTGCTGATGTTATTAACTACCTACTCCTTCCTCCAGAGTTGGCCCTGGACATATTTGCATTAATTTATAGTTGATAGAGCCAGTGATAGAGCTAGTGATTCATGAATAAGACAGAAATATTTCTTAAATAGACTTGTCTTCATGTCAGCAAATAAGAATGCCAAGGAAGAGTCCACTGACAGGAGAGCTGTGAAGATGTATGGAGGAATTTAAGCAATGAAGATGTTGAGAGATGGTTGTTACTCAGAAGCAAGTAAGCACCAATATGTCTTAAAGACCAGCGTTTACATAAAATAGGCTTATAAGCAGTTATAAACAAAAAACAGCAGTAACTAACAAGCTGCTTTTGTTTTTCTTGGTAACACCAAAAAGTTTGCAGTGAATGAAGTTAGTTGCAGGAGCAATGATATGCCAAAGAGAAGTAAAAACAACCATAAAGAACCATTAAGGTTTCATAAAACAAGTAATTCTTCCATCCTTTTCTTGCCGCACCACTCCAGTTTCCCTTCCCATTTCAAAGTCTGTAGCTAAAGCTTTTCTAAGTTATGCAGACGCTCTGTTTCGATACTATTTTGAATGCAGGAGGGGGCTGTCAGTGTGAAGTCTTTACCTGGTCAAGTATTTTTTTCTGCTTTTTCTTCTGTAGCAACCAAATTATTTCCTTTTTCACTCTTAAGTTTCTTCTGTTGGTTGTAAACTGGTAATCTTTCAGGATATCATAACTTGGGAGATATGTTGGGTTTGGTTGGTAATTATATTGGGAACAGTTTGATGCTGGCATGTTTTGTGCTCCCTCCTAAAAACTCGATTTCTTAATTTACTAGCAGATTCAGACCTACTACAGCTTAAGGCCTCATAATGCCCAGATAGATTAATGATGACTAGATGGGAATCAAGGTCAGTTTTGTGTGTCATCATAATAAAAATAGGCAATAGGCAAGAAAATTAGGAAAAGTAATTTTAGTGTGACATCTTTAGAATCAGCAAATTATTGAGTAAGATGCTTTAATCTGTATTTTGATGATTCTATTACTGCTTTTGGACAAACCATTGACACAAATTAAGAAATCTCAAAGTTCTTTGCAAAAAGTGGCTAGAGAGAGAACCTCTGTTTTGTTGGATTCTGTCATGTTAGATATAGAACACAACATTTTGTACACAAAAATGTAAAATTGTATGAATTAGTCTTTTTTTCTTCCTTTTTAATAGTGTTTGGATTTCCTAGTGGGAATACAGGCTTAATCTTGGTGTCTGCAGGTCAAAGGACTTGTCTGCAAGCTGTAGAGTTTACACTTACTGTATGCTGCTGACATTGCATGAGAGAGTTAAAATTAATAATTGTATTAATTATCTCTCTTTTGTGTAAGACAGAATGCTGTCTGCAGCAGGTTATTTGCTTAGCACTCTCTGTGTCAGAAAGGCTGAGATGACTGGATTTAAGTGAATTAAAGTCCTCTTAAATGTAAACAAAGCAGGAGAATACACATTCCAGCACAAGGGAATGGAAGCCTGACTAGGCCAAGCTATTGGAATATAGCATTTTTCTTAGTCTTTTTTGGGTCTGTCAAAATGTACATTCATAACATATATATGTAAGTAGTTTCTGATAGAGCATCTGCTCATAATCAGATTCTTACAAGATAAAATCATTCTTTCTCAAGTCAACTCAGGACTCAGAACCAAGAACTATATCAGTTTTTACTTTGGTCAAGTTACTCACAAGAGGAGTTCATGAGGAACAACCCAAATTAGTTATCTTCTGTCATTTCTAAAAGGATCTCCCAATTGTTGTATTATGCTGTACACAGTCTGCTTCATGGCAGTTCTGCTTGTACAGCATCTGAAAGACTAAGCATAACAAATACTACATTTAGATCGTCCTTAACTGAGTAGAAAACTTACAACAGTGTATTGAAACCACTCCATGGATGTTTAAGGAGAGGGATGCAATTTTAGAAGTCCATGACGTATGTAGTAATGGAGACTATCCTAAGAAATGCTGATAGAGCTGAAGAGTTACACAAATGAGATAATCCTGACAACAAATAAATGCACTGATGATACAAGACTCGCTGAATTTTTAACAGTACTTAAGTTCAGCTTGGAGCAAAAGATCCAAGGGTTGACTATGGGTTGACTTGCTGGAAAGAAACTCTGCGGAGAGGGATTTGGGCGTCCTGATTGACAAGTTAACCTGAGTCAGCAATGTGCCATCATGGCCAAGAAGGCCAATGGGATCCTGGCTGCATCAGGAGGAGCGTTGCCAGCAGGTGGAGGGAGGGGATCCTGCCCCTCTGCTCAGCTCTGCTGAGGCCGCACCTGGAGTATTGGGTGCAGTTCTGGGCTCCCCATAAGAGAGGGACGTGGAGCTTCTAGAGAGGGTCCAGCAGAGAGCCACGAAGATGATTAAGGGACTGAAAAATTTGTCGTATGAGGAAAGACTAAGCGAGTTGAGACTGTTTAGCCTGGAGAAGAGAAGATTGAAAGGGGATCTGATCAATATGTATAAATACCTGAGAGGAGAATATAAAGAAGATGAGGCCAAACTCTTCTCTGTGGTGGCCACTGACAGGAATGGGTACAAGTTGAAACACGGGAGGTTCCATCTCCATGTGAGGAAGAACTTCTTTCCTGTGAGGGTGACAGAGCCCTGGAACAGGCTGCCCAGAGAGGCTGTGGAGTCTCCTTCCCTGGAGATCTTCCAAACCCACCTGGATGTGACCCTGTTCTGTGTGCTCTAGGTGTTGGTGTCCCTACTGGACACATCTGGAGTCAAATCTGGAGTCACACTCCAGAAGTGGTTTGTTCTTGAATTGGAAGGGCAACCTGAACTGGCTAAGATCCAAAGCTTTGAATAAAGCCTTCTTTATGACACTACCTTAAAAGTCTAAAACTATCAAAGATTTTGAACAAGCTTTTGTAGAAGCTTTCAATAATTTGTAGTAATGTAAGAAGTTGTAAGGGAGTTACACGGTAACAGATCTTGCTGAGGACTTTTGATTCTTCTATAATTTTTCCCTATTAATCTTTTATTAAAGTGTTTTATTTCTGAACTGTATTTTTTTTCCTATTATTGTTGAGTTTGAAATTGTTGAGTTTCGTGGGGTAGGGATGAGAATGATGTATATTTCAGTTGCTTTACGTTGCTAAAATTAAGAACAAACATACTGCAACTATTAAACAGATTGGCCCAACCCTTTTAGTATATCTAAAGAGATCAGTGCTGGTTAGTTCTTACTGAAGTCAATCAGTAGAAAATCTCATCATCGTTGATGACAAAAACACATGAAGAGATGTTTGTCCATTTCGAAGTGTCTTTCTGACAACCTGCTGGTTTGGCTGCTTCCCCACCTGTCTGAAGCCTGTGTTGTGTGCCTGCTGTTTGTGCCCTCACTGCCTGGCTGCTCTCTTCTAGGGACAATAAAAATGGTGAAAACAGATAAGTTCTGTTCAAGTTATGCATACTAGATGCCTAGGAGACCAAGGAATGATAAAAGCAGCTATTGAGAGACATTAGTTGTCTGGAGAAGGCTCAGATGCTAGAAACATGTTTTTCTTTAGAAGAAAACAGTGTTGCGTTTCTCTGTAGTGCAGAGGCTCCTTCCTCCTTGGGCTAAGCAGGGGAGCAAACATTTCTGCCTCCTCCGTTAGACTTTGAAAACTCTATGAAGTCTACACTGAAAGGAATTGGGTCTAGCTGTGAAAATCCAATTTATTCTAGGCCAAGAAATAGAGCTGAAACTTTTAAATCCAGGGATTCTGATCTAAGGATGGGACCCGGGGTGCTGCTGTTCAGAGTTACTGCCTCATATATGAAGGGGATGTAGTTCTCTGTTATATCACAGGAATGAAAAACGAGCTGAGATCATTTTGCTTTCAGGAACATATTGTTGTTTTACAGAAGAGTACTCACAAGGACTGCCCTGTAATATATCTTAAGATTAATTGAAATACTAGGAAACTGAATGGGGTTTGTCTTTGTTAGTATTAATATCTCAAAGTAAATGTTACTCTTTCAGCTTAATTATGAGGACTTTCTGGAGGAGATCATTTTGAAATCCTCAACAGAAATTAGACTGCTGAGAATAGTAGTTTGTAAAAGGTATTTTCCTTCCCAAATATGTTTACTTTAAATCACAAAGTAATGAGATACCATTCCTCACATCAGTATAATACCTAAGCAGGAAGGAATTTTAGCTGTTAAAACCGTGTCAATCATTGATAGCTGAAGAAAGAGGTAACCAGCAGATCATTATTTTCATTTGACACCAGAATCATGTGCCATAAAACTCTCTATTCTAATAGAGTAAAATGGCAATTTTCTGCTGAATTAGGTGGCAGGTAATACTTGCTAACAGAGCACGATGTATCCAGATTCTGCCTGTCTCTAGTTGTAGTAAGTGCAGTTCACTTGGACTTGTTCATCTTACTGTGTCATTTCATAAGATGTTGTACTTGTTTTTTCATTCATTTGCATAATTTGACTTGGCAAATAATGTAGAGTCACCTCTAAAATACTGTGCAATAGTTTAAGAAATGAAGGCCATCAGCAAAGTGGGAATAATATATTCACATTCTGTCTTCTAGAATAGTTTGTTTAGGATAACATTTTTCTTGCTGCGTGTAACATAAGGTACAGTTCTTTACTAAGGTATGTACCTTTAGGACTGGTTATGGAAAGACCAAGTCAATGGAGAGCTAGTTAATGCCGACCATGGAGCATAGAGGGATTTATCTGAGCGTCTGCTTTTGTGAGCTGAGCCACTGTCTCGGCTTCATTATCTTTGTTGATAAAACATCTCAGGAGGGATTGATCCAGTTAAGGTAATCCACTGCCACTTTAGATACCCTGTGGATATCGGAGACATCCACAATGCTGACAGATATGACATAGGACCTGTGGGAGACCTGGAAGCCTCAACAGCAGCAGGTGGAGTCCATACAGGGTATCTGACATCTCAGATAGTGGTAACTCACTATACTTAGGCAACTGCATCTGATCTTGTCAGTGGACGTCTAAATTTAGATATCTTAATATGAAGCTGAATCCCACACATATACGAGGCATCCTTTGAAAATCTGCAAGACACAGAAACTGCAAATCTCCTGCACTGGCAACTTCAGACCATGTGAGGTATTTTTGGGCATCTCAAACCACACTAGGTGCTTATTTTAGGCAACTGAAGGAAGACAGCATAACCTACTACAGTGTAACTTTCTTAAATGTGTTTGATCAAAGTGAAAAGGCTAATAATGCAAAGAGATTCAGTGAAATTAGTTTAATAATATTTGCCCATTCTACTTCAGGGAATTATTTGCAACCAAATGATCTGAAGTCTGAACAGGAGCAGAGTACTGATGCTGTTTTGTATGCCAGAAATGTGCCAGTCTACCCTCCAATAATTATTTTCCCATGCAAATGTGCATACAGGAGTATTTATTTTTAAGTCTTATCTTGCATCTGAGACTGAATTCATAATGATCGTTACAAGGATGTTTAGGACGTATTTCATTTAAAAGCTACTTTTAAGCCTGTATTGTGAAATCTGTATTAATATATTTGGAAATGCTGTCATATTTGCATATTGAATAATTATGATAGTTACGAAACTTGCTATTTTCTCTGAATTATCCTGTATGCTTGCTAGTAACGTATGTAGAGATAGGGAATTCATGTAGTTTGTTTTTGAACAAATATTATATGCAACTTGGGTTCCTATTTGATATCATCCTGCCTGATAAGCAGTCTACATTGGTAGGTTGTTGTTAAGGGAAAAACTAGCAGGAAATTAAACAGTAGAACAGATAAAATTCCCAGAATGATTAGCTGCAAATGAATTAAGATAGCTGTGTCTGCAGTATCATTTGGGAAGTAATTACCTACTTGGCATTATCCAGGCTCACATGTTTTATTGTTCCCACTGCTGGCAGCCTAGGAACTACAGAGATCCTAAACCTTAAAGTAGTGCCTTAGGTAAACAGAAGAGCTGGTGTTTTATAAGGTTAAAAATAACTATTACAGAGGGTACTGTTAGCAGCACGAGGTGGCCCTCCTTAACTTAGGAATGGCAATGTACTCTACTGTCTTACACTATGTATGGATAGTTTAAAATTAGTAAAGGAATCATGCAGTGAAGAGATTTGTTGCCTTTTTTAGTCTTAGCTTCCTGATTATTTAATCTTTGTTTAAAAGAATATGGGTTATTAGTAAAATTATTAAGTAATAACATGTTTTAAAAGTAGTTTTGAAAAGCAAATTTGTGGCATATGAATCAATGACGTGTAGCACAAGACTTGTAACACAAGTCTTCTAATATTCATGTGCAAAAATAATTTCAATAGCTACTTTTGTAGACTGAGAGGTTAAAATTGATTTTTTGTGTTTTCTGGAAGATAAATTTTTCCTAAGCATCTGCATAGATCTAAGTCTATTCATGCTTGTGTTGAAATTGTGTGAACTATCTGGTCAGTTTTATTGAGATACATTGCTGGAGGGTAGGAAAGTTATGAAATTAACCACCAAAGAGTGACGGGACCATCTGCACTGCTTGACAGAAATTTTAGAATTGCAATCTACATTGAAGTCGCATGGAAAAAAATGAGGTTTATTGCTGAAACAAATGCATCAGTGAATATTGTGTCCATATGATACCAACAGCTTCATTAAACCTGTTAATAAAATGTCATTACTTAAATCAGACCAGTAACATATCAGTGTCTGTTGGGTAATAATGATGTTAAGACTTTGAACTTGATTGTAATAATTGTAGTAAACTTCAGCAGAACATTTTCCATATGAGTAACTTAGAGTGGTTGAGTTGCTGAAATGCCCCATTAACATGACTTCTGTGGTTTTAAAACCGAAATCTCAAAGTACCCAGAGAACTTTGGTACAGTCTGCTGTGGCAGAAATTCATGCTTCATCAACAGCATTTAGAAATACTGAAAAGTCTTATTATGTTTAAAAACAATCAACTGTGCAAAAACTTTTAAAGAGAACAAAACTGTCATGCTGTTACTAGTTGCAATTATAAATATGGCTAAAAAAAAAAAAAAACGAAAAAGAGACTTTCCTTTTTTTAAAGATTCCCAGCACTAGAAATGGTTACACTGGCTATTCAAAAATACAGAAGAAAGGTTTGTGTAACATGTTGTTCTTGAGCCAGTCTCTGGCTTTTGTTTGCAATGTACATGTTCATTTTACAAAAGTGGAAAACAAAATACTTATGTAGTCACAATGACTCTTGTAGGGAAAAAACAACAACAAAACAGAAACAACAACAAAAAAGTATTGTCTCCCAAATTAACTGTAATTTATCACAAAACATACCATAACATACCATGTCGAGTTTAATGTTTGTACTTTGAATTATTCTTACTTTGCTATTGTTCAGTGTCTAAGTTGGCATTGAATAATTAAACTTGAGAGAAACATCATGTGCGTAGTTACTTGCAAAATCTTTGGAATTGCTTTATTTGGAAACTAAGGTCGGGGAGAGTTTCTTTGGATGATTTGTAGCAAGAAATTATGATGATAAAATCAAAATGCAGGAAGAGAGGAGAGGTCAAAGAAGAGTTTTTGGTCACATAAAGCTCAAGGTCAAAAAGTTAGTGGAGAGAGGACTCTGTGAGGAAACTACACAGAACATGAAGTAGAGAAAAATCTGCTTGGGAACTCCTGAAATGGCTGTCTTGACATGCACTGCTCATCAGTTTTTCTCAAGTGACAGCTCTTAATTTTCTGGCATCCAAACCCTTTTCTTCATCAGCATTTTTGTTCACCGGTAGTTTTGACTTTTTTTTTTTTTTTTCCTTTCATGACATTCACTGTAAAGTTTAGAAAGCAAAGTTGAAGGTATAGCATCCAGGAGACTTACAGAGGATGAAAGGAAAAAAAAAGCTCCATATCGGAAAGGGTTGTGGAGAAGAACAAGGTGATTTCAATAAGTTTAGTGTTCTGATGTTGTTGGCAGGTATTCATCTTCTCTCCTTAATTTAAAATATGGTTTGGCATTTCATAGCAATGGGAACCTGGGTTGGACCTCACCTTGTGCTTACTCTGTGGCCGTCTGTAGTTCACGTCAGTAGTTGAGCAGCTTATGAGTCCTGGAGGCCACTGCTTTGGATGATCACTTTACAAACCTTAATTCTACTAGCAAAACTTTAACACACAGGCCTGCTGAATTTTATACTTTTTAAAAAGCTTAATAAGGAGTTCTCATAGCTCAGTACTAAGCTTTTTAATAAATTTAAAAGTAGCTATGGATAAGCCTTAGTGAAATTCATAGCCTGACCCATTTTCTTTCCTTTTTTTTTTTAATTAAAAATGAAAAAGGAGATTAAATTTAGATTTTAGATTCTGCAAGCGTAACAGTTGCAGAGCCCAAGTTTGTTTTACTACTACTTGGGCAGCAAAGGATTCTCTGCATAGTGTCGTGCATATTTTTAAGTACTTTTTAAGTCTTAATTTCAAATACTCTGAAGTTCACAGAAATACCGGAAGTGAGGTATCTGTGAAAAATAGCCATGCTTTATCTGCCATTCTGTTGTTACTGGGCTAAGAGCCTAAGAGTTGCAAAACTAATAATTTAATTTAGAACAAATTATGGAAATCTCTTTCTTTTATCTTTGTGTTTGATGTCAAAAATAGGCCAGAAAACCTTAGGGCAGGCTTTTGCAACTATTTGAAAATACAGAAGATTCTTCTCAATCCTTGACTTAAGCATTAACTGTTGTTGCTTTGAACTTTCCTAATAGCATCAAAAGGCTGTAGTAATAACATATGACAACGTTTAGAGGTATATGTCATTACTGAAGTTTGTTAGAGTGACAGATAATATGAATGGAAAATATTTAAGTAAATAAAAAGGAATTTTAATTAGTAAATATTGACTTATAATCACATGTTAACTTTCCAGCATTCTGGGATGATTAAGTTTATCCTATCCTTACAAATAAGTTTATCCTATCTAATTCATAAGGAAAATCCGTCATAAGTTTTTCTAAAATACTGAGCCAGTCCCTGATTTGTCAGGTAAAGGTTCTCATCCTATGCTCTTGTTAGCTCACGTTTTCTAAAAAGTAGGTTATGCTGCTAAGACGTATTAGGTGTTGGTGACATATTTGGTGAGTGAATCAACTCAGTGTTTCCAAATACGTGTAAATATGGTAGTTTTTAAAATAGTCTGTAGAGGTTTTTATGCCACTGGTAGGTTGAAATAGTGCTCAGATTTAACTTTGATATGTTGCTTAAGACTGTTATTTTATGTTATTTAAATCTCCTAAATCTTACTAATGCCAAGAGGAAGTGCCTCGGAGCCAATCTGGTTTTCAGTGCAAACAAAATGCAGGCATCCTACTCCAAACAAATTACCCTGTGGACGTTTATCACCGTGAAGACTGATCACAGGAAAGACGTAATTTTTAAGAGCTTTATGGAAAGAAGGGGAAGGAGCTGAACTAACTGTAAAATCAGAGCAATTTCATGTCTATCTTCTACTTAATTTGGGAGAAATATTAGTGGCTTTCTCAGTCACTGGCACCTAGGGATCAATAACAGTTCAATTAAAGAAATTATACTGATCTTTATAGATTTTGCTGGGAGCAAGATTGTTCCTTAAGTAGTAAACTGGAAGCATCTTTGTGGTTCACTTTGTTCTCTGGTAACCTTCCTGGAATAACAGTGCTATTATCACCATGCATTTATCTTATCTTGTATTAAGGATAAAAATGCTGTTTCGTGTCATTCCCTTTCCATACCTGATCACTGTGAGAAATCCCTGTGCTGTTGACCAGACTACAAAGGGCAGTGCTTTCCTTCCGTCATTTCATATGGAGTTATGGAGTTCACATGGAGTTATACAGAGAGACCAATGGAAAGTGTCAAGAAGCGTCTTCTGCTTTTCCAAAATAGCCCAGAGGTGAGCACACTGTTCACAGTTAGTGGGTTTCTATTTATAGCTCTTCAAACTGAAGAGGGAATTAATCTACGGAGGAGATTCTGTCTGCCCCAAGCCCTCCAAAAGGCGGTCTGGTTCACCCACTTTCTGACGTTGCCTCGTGCCAGCGCTGGGCACTTCCCTGCTAAGCCTGCACCCTTCCTGCTCGTGTCGCTGCAGTCGTGCACAGACTGCAGTGCCAGCGGTGGGTAACTGTCCCTGTCCTCAGTACACCATGCCCCAGTCTTGCGTGGGCCGGCCCTGTGCATTAAGTGCAGAAATCAGATGTCTTCAGGCTTGTAGCAAGCCGTTGGTTATGGGGGAGATGGAGGTACCTTCTGGCAGCTGTAGCAGCCCGAATTCCCTGGTCTGTCAAGGAATACCTGAGGATCATCTTGGATACAGGCCCTTCTCAGCAGAGTTGACTTCAAGTGCAACCCCTAACGAACAGTTGCCTAAAAAGTTACCAGTGTTATCTCCATACCCCAGGATAATGTCCTGAGGGGATGTAGGCAATGCATAGATTGCCAGTCTAGAGGAGTAGGCACAGAAATCAAGTTCTTTGGGTCCCTTCATCTAGAAATCTTACGATTAGAGAAAGGGAGTTACAGGCTATAATTACATGAAATACTAGGTCTTCTATTGCATGTGCTTCTTTTCACTGACTTCTAAAGCAAATTTAGACTTCTATTTGAGGATATTAACTGCCAGAGCTACTTACCCAAAGTTTAAGCAAAATAAATTTAAGGGAGTGGATTCTTTTCTGAGATTTGCAAATCTTGTGCTTATGCTGTAATTATTAAGCTTTTGAACTAGAAGAGCGGTAATTGCTTTTGCTACTTGAGTATCAAGCCTTTACCAACTACAAAGAGTTAACCCACACACATTCTGGCATCAGTTTTGAAATGTATAGGTCTTTGACTTACTGTGTCATCTCAGAGTAAAGGCTACTACTTTCTCCAGAGTGGACAGGTTAAGCAATGCACACTGCATATAGTTAAAAATACCTCTGATTCTTTCTTACTCTGCTATTTAGTCTTTCCATCATGAAGGCATCATTTTTCTTTGAAGGATATTGCTTTATGTTGGAAACATAGTCTTGTGATTGTGGAGACGTTAAGAATTTTCCAAGATACTTTATATATAGTTTTAAGGTAGGCACTGGAAAGGATTCAGTTTGAAGAATGACTGAAAACAGAACTCATGGAAAAGAAACAGTGACAATAACTAGAGCAGAAGCTCTCAAGTCAAACCTGTGAAGCACTTATTGGAAGGGAGATCTCTGAAGTGATATGTTACTTCACAAAGTTGGCAACTATTATTACTTCAGCCTATTAAGAAGTTAAAATTACTTTGCCTCACTAAATGAATGCTCAGATAGTCTTTTATTGTTCAACAGTGTATTTTTACTAATCTTCATATGTAGAGATGTTCTTAATTTCCACCAAGTTTTGCACTTTTTTCCCCCATGGAAAAATTGACTTTTATCTTCATACACATTAATGTTTCAAGTTAATATTTCTCAAGCGCATATTTTATGAATGTATTGATTTATCAAGGACACTTACATATCTCTTGGAACAGTATTTGTTATACGTAGCTGCCAGTCCAATGACAGTACATGCAGTATATTATATTACAAAAAGGCCTATGCAAATTTCTGCTAAATAAAAATGTCTCAACAGCATAAAATACTAAAAAATATGTCAAATTACAAGGAAATAAGTCTCTTGGGAAAGTCAGAGATTCTCTACATCTCCATGTCCAAATTGGAACCAAAAAGGGTTATATAAGATTCCTTACAAGTGTTTTCCAGCTTGACCTTGAACATAGCTGGTGATGGTGTTTCCTCACCCTTTTCCCATAGATAATCTCTGCTGCTATTATTTTGGAGAAATACTTATTCTCCAGTAATGGCCTTTTTGCTGAGATCACCTATGTAACTTAAACTAATGTCATTTCTTTATTCAGTTCTGCATGTTTGATATCTTGAGCTTGGCTCCCTCAGTGTTGTTTGGAAGGCACAGTTACAAAACTTTATTCTGGAAATATGATGTGTACTGGTCACTTTGGGAGTTATATTTTCCAGATTTTAGTAGATTAATGGTATGCATTATACTGTTTGCATATGAACTCATTGGTCAGATGGTTGGACATGTGTATTTTCAGTTGAATATATTTTAATAAAAGTGTTCTACTGCAAAGATTAATCAAAAATTATGTGGATTTGGGACATTCTTGTGAGAATTTAATTCCATAAAATGAATAGATAGTTTGTGATATGTATGGTCTTTCTTCTCTAAGCTTTATGCAGTTTTAAGTAAATTTGCAATTAATTGCAGCATGATCAGACTGCAGTGTGTTATATATAAAAATGAACTTAAACTTCGTGATACTGCTTCCCATTATTGACATCTTTAACACTTGTTAGATGAGAATCTCAACAGAAAATGGTGTTGTAAACATGTGCATGAACATTGCACAACAAAAATTGACGAGGAGAAAGCTTGCAAAACAGCAACAGTTTAGGTTATTTGTAATCCAGATGACCTTAATAAAATGAGAATATTTAGCTGTTGTATATTAGAAAGCAAAATAAATGACCATTACATTGTAAACTGCTTTTGTGCCTGTCTCTCATTTCACACTTAGCCTGAATTGTGGCGTGCACATTTCTACAACCTTTGGGATAGCTCGGGAAGTGCTAGTGAGAGCTGCTGTGCGGGAGTTGGCTACTCCCTGTGCCAATTACAGCAGAAGTTTCTGGAGTCATTTTTGCAGATGCAGGTAAAATCAAGCTCAAGTAAGCTCAAGGCTACACAAGGCATTTACATCCTGCAGCCTGGTCTGGCTAGTTATTTTTATAAGACTGAAGGCTGGTGGTTAGCAGTGGCAAATTTGCAGAACATGAGGCTGTGTCACCACTGGGTTGTGATGTTAAAGAGGATCTAGTCAGAAACTTCAAATTTGGATGTACAATTTGTTGTCAGATTTTATTACTAGAGATTTTTCAGGAATACTTAATCCTTATACTTAAAAATAAGATACCTGTAATTTTCTTTATGAGTTAAAAAATAACAGGGAAACAGGTAAGAGTCAGAAGAAACAGAAAGAGTAGCAATGTAAGAAAAGCCAAAGAGAAGGATCCTCTGAGGGTGTAAAACTAGTGCTGAATAGAAATGGCACCTGAGTGTGAGACCTGCTCCAGAGTGCTGATCCTGTGCCCACACTTGTCTTTTAGGGCTCTCTTCTCCAGACCCCTATTCACCGTTCCAATATACACAATAAGGAGTAACATGAAAACAAATGCCTTAAAAATTTAATTTGAGATAACAAATGCTTTATTCATCAGCTATATCACTATTTCATGGCATCATTAGAAGGTGGAGAGCCCTAATGCACTATACGCGCCGTAGTTCAGACTGAATAGATTACTTCTAAGACTGGCTTTAGCCTAAGACTGCTTAAGCACTGATGTTTGTTAATAATGGCACCGTCACTTCTATTATCCTTGATTAACATAAAGTCATAGAAATTTTCTAAATTCTCTCATTGGCTTCTCATATGTTTTTGTTATTACTGTGATATGTATCAGCATTTAGTTTATTTGTGTTTTTTTCCTGAAAAAATACATTTTCTCCTTATTAATAAACGTGACACCAGTTATTCAGCTCATTTTGCTTTGGCATTTACTTTAAGATCATATATTCTGTAGGTTGATTGTTTCTTCAAAACTCTCGATACTATTGGAAAACATATTCAAACGAATTTATATTTCCTATGCACATATTTACATGCATTTATATACATATTTAAACAATGTTTATATAAATTGATGATAAATGCTTATGATAAATAAGTGTGATGTCACACTTCCATTTTTCATTTATATAATGATGTATTCATCAGGGATGATGAGATTCATAATTTTCTGAAGAATAATAAACATATTCAAAGTTTAGTATCCTAATGTTGTATTTCAGCATTTGTTCACATTGGACAGCCAAAATATTTTGGAATATATTCATCTATTTGGAATATATTCATCACAACAGTGCATATATTCATTATGAAAAATGGCGTATTCATGTTTGTAAGAAATATTTATAACATTGCACAGTAAAGAATTCATCAAAAGGCAATCAAGACAGATTAGTGGCTGAGCAGTACATAAAAATAGCAATGCAATTTATTTCAACCTTATCACAAATAAGATTTCTTTTTAGTCAAATGTAGACCTACTGCCATTTGGAAAGAGAAGAACATACAGTAGCTAAATTATATTCATTGAACTTGCTCAGTCTAATAATGGGAACTGAGATGAAAATTAAGTGTAGACTCCAAATGGCAAAGCATGCACTGACACTTTATTAATGTCTGTTGTTACACTGCTGTTGATACCATGATATGCTTGCTAGATAAATACAAACAGACAGAGTGGAATTCAAGCTACTGACAACATTTTTTGCTCAAACTTTTGTAGTCAGTGATTTGCTTTGCTTTTTAAGTTTGAATCATGTTGAGTCATGTGATAATCATGTTTTATTAAACAGTTCTTTTAAACATAACTTTTTTCACATTACTTCACAGATACTTGCAGGAAGGCAAGTCAGTAGGGATAGTATGGTGCTGACTACACATGGTGCCTTTGAGGTAGAGATATTTACATACACTCATTTATCCTCTGTGATCCTAGGCACTGTGCTTCCAGAGGCTACTAGAGATCACCGGAGTATTGTCTCTGCCAGAACAGTTGCTAAAATTCACTCTTTTTTTTTTTGTTTTTTAACTACTCTGTTGTCCCCACCATGTAGGCATACAGTGAACGAGATGTGCAACATCTACTCTTTTTACAGTTCTTTGAGTGATTAGTGATTCTGTTATTAGTATATCCTCAGGTTTTGTGATATCTGCTTGCAGTGTGGCATGTACATTTCTATAGTTCCACAAAAAGTATGATAATCCCTTCTAGCTGAGGGTAGAGTTTATAAAATCTCTCATAGGCTGTGATTCCATGGAGATACACTGATATCTAGATTTTTTTGTTGTTGAAATATCTCTATATAAGCTTTTATAGGAACAGAATTGTAAGTACATGGGCAACAAAAGTCTTTCTAACAAATATGTTTCTAAATATTGGAAAGGTTTTAAAAGTGAAAGTATTGATTAACATTTCGTACTTGATACAGGAAAGATATAGAGAGTGATCAAATAACAGATCTGTTATTTACAGTCTCATATGAAGGAATATATGTACTGCCGCCTTTTACCTCTCGGCTCAAATGTGAGTCTTTGCACTTTGCATTTGTTTACCTTCCAACCTCTGCTATTTTAATGACATTGACATTAAGGTAGTGCTTTATCTGTGCAGTATCATTACCACTAGAAGCTATACAGAACACCTACAGGCTTGGAATATCTGGGAAGAATTCTGATTTTTACTTAGGGGATTCTGCATTGTATAGTTATACTCTTCACTGAAAACCAGGTAGCGTTGAAGGTGCCAGTATCTTTTAAATCTTACAGACTTACCTTTAAAAAACGTATTTAAATTTTAGAAAAAGAAAGTACCCAAGATGCAAAAGAAACTTCTGTCTGCCTGAACTGCCAGTTTTTGCCGTGATTGTGGTGGCTTCGTTTTGCTATGACTGCCACTATGTTCTGCGCAGGTTATTTTATCTCTGCTGTCACTGTAGAGTCTTTCACCTGTTTGTCTGATGAGGGGACTAACATTTGCTGTGAGGTCTTTTTCTTCTTTCTGCATTAGCCATGATTTAGTCAATTTTGGACTATGACAAATATAAGAGTTCAGTGTAATTCATCGCATTGGCTGTATATCTGACAGCTATAATTTTCACTTTTTTTTTTTTGGTAATTTATTTATGCATCTTGCCTACCTAATAGCAAGACTGCAATATTAGAATGTTTACTTATGCTTCCTTCAACTTGCTTCTTTACATTTACAATTCTAACACAATTATTATAAATAAATATTTTTCTCTTTTCTCTAAGCTAAAAAAGGATCGTTAGCTTATTAGTTTATTACTCATTTGATTCTTGAATTCAAGATTAATTTGAGTTGCACACATAGTACTCATATTTTCTGCCTCAGATGAATATGAGTTCATACAGAATGAGCATCTGGATTTATTTACATTCTTCAGCATTCCTTATGCAAAAATGCCACGGTTATTTAAGGCCACCACTTGTTAGCCCAGGAAAAGTATTTCAGCGCATTGAACGATGTTTGAAAAGTACTTGCTTTTATTTATGACACCAAGAATCCCATCATGTCTGAGGATCTTTGGTTTTAAAAAGAACTGAAAGGAGTAGAAAGCCTGTCCCTGTATCTTGAGGGGGCTCCTCATTTTCGCTGGTAGTCTCCATGCAGTACCTTGCATGATATAAAATAGTTTTGAAAGCTCTAATTGTGATCATTAAGAATTTAGAGTTGTGCTGATAGTATCAGCTTTTCACTGAATATGAGATTTTTTTTTTTAAATGTCCTGTAAGTATTTTCATCATTTTGCCTGGTCTGCCCATGTTATATATGTGGAAGATATTCATCTGCTGGCAGGAAAAAGGAGAATAACATGATGATAAAATGTGTCCAAATTATAAATAATACTAATGACTGAGTTTATTTAGTAGAACATGCTTATTAAAATTCTGTTATGAAAAAGTTTAGTTTGTTACCATCTGCTTTTAGGACTTAATTCTAAATTTCTAAATTTCTAAAATTAGGAATTGCTTTTTCTGGCACTGAATAATTAATATTAATCAGTTGGTAATGGTATATAGCTTGATCTCAAGTTCTGACAAGGGAATATAGCCCTGCTTTCCCTGCCGAAATACACGCGAAGGGACTTAGGGGGCTGAGGTATCAGGAGAGAGTTGTGGTTCACTCCCTTGTTTCCTGTACAGGTGCTCGGGTGAACAACTTGAGATTCGTTCATCTATCCATCCAGCTAATTTTCTCATGCAGGCTGTTTCCTTCTGTCATCGCCCGCACGTTCTTCTTTCTGGCTGACACCTTAAATCTGCCTTGTTCACATCACTACAAAATCATCTGAAGTGATAAATTTCCTATTCGTAGTGTCCTTTCATTGAGTTTCATCACTCATTTTCTAACTTTTTTACACCCAATGACATTTATATAAACTCTCAGTCTCTTCATAGCATATTTGGTGATGAGGAGATCAGAGAATCCCCACTCAACCCTTCATCACTCTGCGCTGAGATGTCTGCCTGCCAAGCCAACCTTCATCACCTTGTTCTGATTTCTCAAGGAAGGAGAATTTCGTTTCTTAAAGTTCCTTGTCTTCGTTCTATCTCACATAGTGGTCCTTCATCTTAGCATTTGTAAAATGCATCTCAATCCCTCCATCTCTGATTATTTAAGAAAATTCTTCTGATTTATGATAGCAAAAAAGACTGAGAAACGATAGATGCACAGTTACGCATACTCTGATGATGTATTGATATATAGCACACAAAGTCCCCTCTGCATCTGTCTGTACAAGTCCTCTATCACTTTTTAGATTTAGATTGTTAGCAGTCTCTCTATTTATTAGAGGGCTCTCTATTTATTCATTTCTTTGAATACATTTATATGCGGGAGTGCCAGCGTGTTCGGGTGTGGTGGTAAATACAGATAGGGTATATGATCAGTAATAATGGGGTTTAAATGTATGACTGGTTCGAAATATGGACAAAAAGATAATGAATGACATCCTCTCTGATGATCCGAGACTTCAAGACTACACAGAATTTTGAATGCAGGCGCTTTCTGATTAACTTTTGATACATTTGGATGTTATGAACATTATTAAAAAAGAAAAGCCCTTACTGATTCACACTGACTGTGTATCCATTCTACTAGTAATCCATCCCTGTGAACAATATAGGAAAATAATCCTTATTTTTTAAAGAGCATTTTTATTTTTATCTCTTTCCTAGTTTTAATAGTGAGGATTTAATAGGAAAAATATATAGAAATTGATATGGAAATTCAATCTGATAATGTACAAGAGACAACTAGATTTTGCAAATCCCAGAAAAATAATACGGATAGATAAGAAAATAGATGAATAATATTATGTACTTGAAAGTTGTAGTATGTTTATTTAGTATTAAGTACTAATGCTGTTACATAGTCGATCCTTCTTACAGGATGCACCCTGCAGTGTAGATTTTAGTGCTTAATCTATGTGCTTGAATAGGGTTCAGGTTCATGTAAATGTCTAAGGGGAAAATTTCCATTAAGACAAAATTTCCCAGCTAGACTGCCAGTGTTCATTTTGCAAGTGATCTCAGTTTTGTTTTTCCTTGTTTGCATTCTTCACACAGTCATTTATAAACGGAATGAAATTCCTTTGAAAGTCATAATACGATTACTTCACCCCTCTGCAGATACTTTCTGAAGTGTCACCCCCACGTCAGTGCCCACGGAACGCTGCTAAATGACAGTCCGTAGGCAGGTGGCAAGCTGAGATTTCTGCCGGTACACAAAATATGCTGCTTTACTATAATTGCAAGTTCTCCTACTTCTATGAGTTTCTTGGTTGTTGTTCTCCTGTGTGTCATATTTGATGTCTTGATTGTATGTTATCAAGATCTGGTACTTGGTACCGTCTTTTGTTTTTTAATTATTATTTTTTAAACTTACTGCCTTGAACATAATGAAGACCAGATTTGTGCCTGTGTCCAAACCTGTAATCATAAGGTATCAGTATGACAATTATTGAGCAGCTCTACATTAACATTACCTATCCAGCATAATTTAATGGTTTTCAGAGTTTCATTATATATCTTATATAGATTGATTGCATAAGTCTTGAATTAGGTGCTTGTCCTATCCGGTATTTTAATACCTACTGAGACTTGACAGTTGGAACAAAGCTCCTAAGTAACAACATGGTTTTGATGGCATCACGTTTCTCATTTAGTGCCTATATAAATTCAGTGCTGGTTAGAAAAAAAAAAGTTTATTTTTTTAATAAGTTAGGGGAAACATGACTATTGTAGAGAGATGGTCTGAAACATGACAAATGCTTATAGGATCCATATGTGGATTTATCCACTGGTTGAATACTGTCTTTAGGAAATAAGCAGATGTCTATGATGGTATTGTTCTCCCGTAAATGCAAGAATTAAATGTAACTGATAAAAAAAAAAGGATGATTTCAATGTTAATTCAACTGTTATGTATTGACCTTAAAGGAAGGAAATGTTATGTGTGGAGATTTGCTATCTCAACTTTTTTTTTGTAAGATCTGTATAAAGAAGGTGAAGAATAATACTTGGCTTTCTTTAAACTGTAGTATTGGAGAAAGTAGTGGATGTTCGTTGCCTAGAAACTGCTGTTTCGGGGGGATTCTTTATAGCAGAAAAAAAAGACAAAAGCAAGGAAGGGGTCGTATTATTTAATTTCCATTTAAACTGAATCATACATTTTTCATAGCTTATTCCCACTAATTTCCCAAAGGTACTAGTAGAAGGGTATTTCTCAATGTGTGTATCATCAGTGGCATCTGGTCTCAAAGGAGTATTTCAGTCCTACAGATGAGACTAGGTTAGTACAATTATGGGAATTGTATGGAAGTTTTATATTATTGGATCCACTGCTATACCTGTCCTTAGACAGAGACCCTCATGATCCAGTCCTGGCCTTATTCATAAGCATTAAAGGCAAAGCTTTGAAAGTTATTCAGTCATCTGACTGCTGTTAATTTCAGTGAGAATTAAGCACTTACCTGTCTTTAAAATTCATGACACTATGCATTAGCACTAATGCATTTTTATATTTCTCTTTCATTTAGGGCTTTCACAGCAGTAGTGCTTATCCATGGAGCAAGCACTTATTAGAAGAGCTTCTGTCACACAAATGAAAGATTCTGCTGCAGTTTGCTCCTGCTTCAGTGTCTTTTGTTTACTCCAATCCACCCTGCATGTGGTTGGGTTACTGAATCTTACATACAGCTTTCTCAGATACTTCTGTAATAGAAACAGTGTGGTTTCCTCTGAAGCATTTATTTCCAAATCCTTAGACTTTACTGTCTTTACGAAATGTTTCCATATGGTATAAGGAAGAGAAGATTATGGTATAAGGAAGAGAAGACAGTACCCAAAATATAGTTTAGATAGCAAAGGAAAATCTGCAGTTTCCATTTCTCTTGGCAAAAATCCAGATAACAATTTACTTATGACAGGTTATGTTATTTCAAGGGTCTTAATGAATGGAGTGAATAATTATTCCATTTTTGTTTGCACATATTTGAATCTATCATCCTGTTGTAACAGTAGGCTAGCCCTCTTCAATTTGTGTGTGGCAGTTTTAATTGGTAAAATAAGGATGTTGGATATAGCAGCACACTTCTTTAGAAATGTGTGGAGAAATGAGGGCTAAGCCATTGGCGCGTGTGTGCTACCAGCATCAGTTTCTAGGGAGAAAAATTAGAAAGCAATGCAGAAAGAAAAACAAGCCTGTTATTATTCCATGCAATTTTGATTACATGAACATGTTCCAGAATCTGAGTTCTTGCCTGCCAATGTGTAATTCAAAAAGCAGTTTTTATTAGCTAATTGTTACTGGTTTTGATTTGATTACTGAATGGTGTTTTTCTCTTGCCTGCTGTTAGCCAGGCATATGGGCTCAAATGTAACATGACCTTTTTTTTATTATTATTATTTTTCCAAAGGCTGATATTAATCAATTCTTTGGAAAGATGTTTTCCTGTCTATTTATAGAATTTCAGATTTACCAGTATTTTAAAGTAGGATGTGGTTAATATCTGAGTTGCTGAGGTAGTCTGTCTGTTTGACATTGCTTGACTTTGATGCCTCAGGCATCAAAGATACCCTAAGGAAAAACATAGTAGCATTTAACATGTAGCCTGTGGTTAAGCTGCATTTATGTAAAGAATGTAATGTGATGTAGTGGATTGTTTTTGCCTGGTTTCATTTTTGGCAGGTTCCAGGTCTCTCAGGTTTTACATTCTGTCCTTAAACCTTCTTAAAACCTTCTTAAAAAAAAAAGCCCTTGGAAGAGGCTTTTAGGAAATAACATGATCATAGGGAAAAAGCATTAGTGACCTAATCTCAGTGTGAACCCCACCCCTTATATTTAATCTCAAAAAAAACCGAAATGAATTTCAGAGTCGCTAAACTATGGTTCTAATTGTGTCTGTGTCTGATCCATGTGTAAGTTATGTCCGTGTGAATTAAGCATTCCTGGAACCTCTCTTTGTGACTGATGCCAAGTGTCATGAAATTTGATGCATCCATACCGTTATATTTTCTAACCCTCCAAAACAGAGAGCAGACTTTTTATTGGGAATGCTTCTTAGTCCTCAGTCATCCTCAGACGTGAATCACCTCGAGGATGCTAGTGAGCCCAAGTTGTGCCGGGTCCATTTTTGATAATTCATCGTACAGTTAGTCAAGTTGCAGTTCACAAGGTCACTCCACAGCAATCATTAGTTTTGTGCCACTTATTTTTTTGTAACTTAAAGATATCACCCACTTTACTGCCTTCTTCCATGAGTCTTGCCTAGGAAGCAGTGAGAGGACGGGCAGACTTCAGTCCCCCCCTCCTCTCTGATACACTTTAAGGTGAATCTGGCTCTACATCCCTGTACAAGACTGTCCCCAGCCATCCGGGAATCAGGAGGATTGTCAGGCTCTCCTGTTAAGGAGCAGCGTTTGGGGTAGTTCACACTGGGATGCCTGAGAGTTGCCACCTTGATTGTTTTTGTCTTCATGTTAGCATACTTACGTTGAAAGGGCATAACCTAACCCTAAGAATATTGAGTGAAGAACCAGATTTATTAGTATGTTTACATTTAGAGCATATTTAGCTTGTCAGCACCTCAGGCCCAGTCTTCAGATTTGTTCCCTTGATTTCTTGTTTCCTGCTCGATAACTTGCTGTCTTCTTCAAGCAGAAGATTGGCAAAGCACTCCTGTCTTACCTGTTTTTTCTTTTTCCTTTTTTTTTAAAACTTTATTGATCCTGATCCATCTCTCCCCTTGCATTTCTGATTCGTATTTTCTTCAGTGTCCCTTGACTGTGTCTTGACAAAATTGTTACCAAATTCCCAGAATTCTTGTCTCCTCCTTCATGCTTATCCTGGATATCTGCCTTTTCCAGCAATATTTTATAATGTAAAATAAGCTGTATCTAAACAATATCCAATGTCATGCCTTGCATAGTACTTGCAAGCTGTCAGAGCACTTCATTTTACTTTCTAGAACTGACATTAAAAAAAAAAAAAAACCTTTTCAGCTGAGAAAGAACTTTCTACCAGTAGAAGATTATGACAAACCAGGAGAAAATCAAAGCTTGTCCTTCCTTCCCACTCTTTCTGTCATGGTATTTAGGTACTTTATTTAGTTAGTTATTTTTCCTTTTGGCATTCACAGTTTCTGCTCCTGTTGTTGCATTAAAAGGCTCATATTTCTTCCTGGGAAGCATCTTTTAATCAACTGTTCCTAAAGCGGACATTAATATCCTTCTCAGTCATCGTCCAGATGGACAGCCATGATGCTGGGTGTGTGCAAAAATTAACATGCTCCCAGTGATGATCAACAGTTTCAGCTCTTGAGTACTGAGATTGCTGGATGTTTTGACTCAAAGAAAAATCTGTCTTCTATTTTTGATGCTCCATAAAACTGGAATGATGTATCTGTGAACACTGCAAGCTGTTGCTGCTGGTAGGTGCATCCATCCTGTAAAAAAGGAAAAACTGTATGATTTTGAACAACATTTAATATATATATATATTTATATACATATATATATATTTACCAATTCCTCCTGGAACATTTTTGTATGAAATGATTGTATTTTATTGAAAAAAGAAACACTCTCACAAAAATATTGAATTCCTGTTTGGTTTAGCACCAAATTACAGTTCTTGTGGTTGGAGCCTGAGCAGAACCTCTGTGGAGCAGAACAGATTGTTTGTACCACTGTGTTCTCCTGGAAATTCTTTCTTAAGGAATGAGCCTTTGGCTTTTTCTGAACTCGGGAGGCTGTTTTCTGTGCTAATCAAGGCAGCTGACAAACTCTTCAGCATGCTTGAATCAATATGGGTTTACCCAAGTTCTTTTTCTGCCCTGCACGATCTTAGAAACAGGAACAGATTGGCAGATGTTTATTTATACCAGCTGCTGAGATCTTCAGTGACAGACATGTAACCAGATGAAAGGCTTGTTAGTCTGAGACATAAAATGTAGGCAAACTGAGCAATTTGTTTAAACATTTTCACCGTGAGTTGTATCTTTCCATGTTTTTTAAATATTTTATGATGTAGCAGCTACAGCAGTATAAGCCGTTTCACCTGGGCATGGTTAATTGGGATATTTGTTATAACGGGGGCATTTTCTCAAATCTGGCCAGCCCTGGAGAGCTCGGTGCTGTTTTACCAGTGGGCTCAGATAAAAGAACAGAAACAAACAAAAAAATAAATAAAAAGAAAAAAAGAAAAAAGATCTCAGCAGTGGGATTTCTTTGTAGACCCATTAATGAGCAGTAGTAGTGAGATAGTTCACAAAGATGGCATGTAAAGTAGGAGAGATGGGAAGTAAGAAAAGATTTTAACAGATATACAAAGGTATAAGGAGAATTTTCAGTATTTTGACAATTCTAAGTATGGCAGTTGTTGTTTTTCGCGTTGTGAATCAAAACGCCTTCCTGTGCTGGAAGAAGGAATTGCTTTTAAAGGAGAGCATGGCACCTGTCAGGCTTGTATGGCTAGTTTCTGGGTGATAAAATAAAACATCATGCAAATTGGTGAGAAAACAAGCTGAGTGGTCCTCCTACTTTTTCGACAGACCATAATGTCTTTGTTTATTTTCTGAATGCTGTTCTAGTTCCCCATTCTGTTGTAAACAAGTGTTCACGTTGTGGTCTGTGTGCCTTACGTGGCTGCCGTGCATGATTCTCTAAGGATTTGAGTTATTCCCATGCTACTCGGGAGGAGGGCGGAGAGGAGGCTGCCGCCGGCTCCTGCACCGTCCTGAGACTCTGTTACAGTCCATCCTGTCCACACGCCGTGAGCTTCTACAGCGGGCAGATATTCGCTGTTCTTCTGACCCTTCCTCAGGGAAAAAGAATACTTGTACGGGATTTTTAAGGAAAGATTTCCAAGGAAACAGTTACTGTATATAATTAAGGGGGCCCTCTGTTTGTCTGCTAGTCTCTCTCCTAAATAACTTTTGAACCTAATGGTTATTTTTTGCCGTATCTGATATAAACGTAAAAATTCACAATAGCGCTTACGTGTTGTTAGGACGGAAGGCTGGTAGCTGTGCTTAGCAGAGAGGTTCCAAATAGTGGTCATGTGGAGGGAATGCAGTAACTCAGCCCCTTAGACACTCTAAATCACAGCAGAAAACTGCTGCCTAAGCCAACATCAGCGTCAGCCGCAGTATGTGCGGCCTCCCTGCCCATCTCAGCAGGTAAGAGATCTGGGAGCAAGCTGAGGTGAAAAGGAAGGACAAAAAATGATATTGTGCGTGGGGAAAGATGATAAAAGATGGAGGTCATAAATGTAAAGATAATGGGAATTTGTTTGTCTCGCTCTTTTTACCATAGTTTTGTGTTGGTTGCAGAAAGGCAAAAGGGGTACATGCGGTCAGATATTTGGGGAAGACATAACAGGTTTTGGGAAGTGTTGTCTTCTGGGAAGGCTGGATCTCCCACAGAGCTGAGCCCTGTCTTTTCCAAATCACTTATGGGCCTGAGTCATTGTGCCTGAGGAATGAGCTCATTTCCCAAGGTGTCTGGCCTGGGGTTTTAGGCCACCTCTTATGTATCCTGGGCCACAGGCTATGAGGTGCCTGAAAGTGTGTGTCATTGCCTTGAACTTGAAACTACGAAAAGCTGTAGTTGAGGGCTCAGAATATATTTGGTTTTATAAAATGTTGTGGTACAACTGCATCGCTTTGAAGTGGAGTCCAGAACATGAAATGCATCTGTGAATTTTTGACAGAGTGAAAAATGATATCAGGCCACGGTGTGCCTGTGTGGTCTCTTCCAGCCAGACGGAGCTAGAAGCATTACTCATGGATATAATTCATGGATATCCTCTTATACAAGATCTCAGTATCAGCAAGGATACAAAGATTACTCCCAAACTATGTAATGCCTTAAGCAGTTGTTTATATCCTTCACACGCAGGTTTCAGCACCTCTGTGAACTTCTCAGGTGGCTCTCTGAGCTCCCGCCTCCCTGCCCTTCTGTTGTGTCTTGATTCAGTTTCATCTAACTGTTCCTTCTCAGTGAGCTTTTATGTGTTACATGTCTATTTGATTAGTACAGCTCCTGATTAGGATCTTAAAAAATATATATTTTTTTCCTCTAAGAGTTACTGAATAAGAAGCAAAGAGTCTTGTGGCAAGAAAGGGCTTCCTGTCTTCGATATCTGGATGTATGCGAGCAGCATACACAGCCCTGATACTATTTTAAAACATTATTCTGGGTCCCTGTTTCTTCTCTGTGATAAGATAACAGCCTTTCATGTGTAGCAGTGATAAAGTGAGTTGCAGACAGGTTCAAACAGATGTTCTTCACCTTTTAAAATTGATTCCTAGAAACATAGTTGGAATAGAAGGATATTTGCAGGAAATAGTCTCCTTGACACCTGTACATTTTAATTTATTGCTCTGGCCTCTACAATGAAAACAAGTACTAGTTGTTTTCAAAATAGGCTAGTTGACAAGCCTATGAAAAACATGCAGCTTGTCTGTTGCTATATACGACTGCTATATGGAACTGCTATACTGAAAGGTCAGGTGAGATTTAATTGTCCATGTCAAATATCCTGCTGCAATGAAATTACCTTACTCAGTCCTGTGTGTTTCCTTTCCTGTAAGTACAATACTGGGAATTTTGTTTGATGTAGCTACCATAGAGAATCATCTTTCTGGATGAAACTCAGGATTCCTTCTTGCTTGTTGAACAATCTGTCGACACTAAGTTTATTTTGAATCTTTGAGAACAGCCCTCATCTTGCTTCATTTACCAAGTGCTTTTTCCTGCACAGACAGATAGTAGTGAAGAACCCTCAATGTCACTTAACAACCAAACTAACATGCAGCTCTTGAACCATCTGCTACAAATAACACTTGTGACCCCCTCTGTGTTGGTGGTAGGATGAGCTGCAAGATTTTTCCATCATTTCATTAAATGAAACAGGGCCAGTGCATAGACACAAACATTGATTCCTGCTTCTCCAAATTGCTTATTTGATAGCATGCTCCCCATCTGGCCTGCAGAAATAAGTGTTTTCTCAGTTAATCTTTGGTCATGGCTTGAAGAGCAATGTGGATGAGGAATGATTTTCCTGGGATTAGGATAAGGGTGCTCTGTCTGGGGGAGAGGCAGAGAGATTGGCCACGCGTTTCTGTGCGTGGATGCGGGCTGTTCTAGGTCAGCTGGCTTCAGGGCCAGAGAGGGACTCCTGGAGTGCTCATTTCACTAATAAAATGTGACCTTAATAGCCTTAAATGGGAAAGGTTGCCGGCATTAGCAGTCATGCAAAGGAATTACTGTTGCTACCTAAGGGCAGTAATATATGTATAATATAATACTAGGTGATGATGAGAGAGAGAGGGGGAAAAAAAGGAACTTTTTTAAACTCAAGTGCCTACGTCCCAAATGAAGACACAAATATAGGTATCTCGGATGCTGATTTTCATCTTGAGGTTCTTGTGACAGGTTTGTAGTACTGGATGCAAAAACTGTTAGCAGCAGAAAGACATTGATCATGGCTTGAGCTGGAGTTTAGTTATGGCCCAGTGTCTCCCTTTTATTACATTTTTGACATGATTGCTTCTAATTAGTGATTGTGCCTAGCAGGGGCAAAGAAAATAAAACAGAATGACAGCAATAATAATAACAAAATTCTTTACGTTTGGAGGTCTCATGTAATGGATGCATAGTGTTGTCAGGAGTCCTTCACGTAGTGAAGACCTACTTGTAAAGCAGGAGTTCCTCAATTGCTGTTTTTGACAGATATCTTCTGTGTTTTTTTTCTGCCAAAGGACCTGATTCCCTTACTCATGAAGGTTGGATGGCCTGTAGTTTCCTACATGAGCTCGGAGGAGACCTGAGCAGACTTTTAAGTTGTCCTTAAATTGCTTTCTTGGGACACTCGCTCTTTCCACTTCCCAGTTGCTGATGGACGTACACTGCTCAGACTGCAGGAGTTCCTCAGTGTAGCAGAGCTGTTCTCGACAAGGAAAACCTAACTCCGAGTGTGGTGTGAGAACCTGGGCTCCAGCAATTTCAGTGAAAATTAAACAGAAAAACAAAGTGAGAGACTTTATGCAATTAAAAAGTATTAAAAATTAAAAAGATGTATTTTTCAACACCTTAGCTTCCTCAGTTTTTGATGTACATTAGTAAGCAGGTGAATATATATTGCTGAATAAATCATTGATCTTTTATCTTTTAATGACAATTTCTTATGAATAGGCACTATAGGAAGTTTGGTCATCTTTTAGTGTAGCAGAGCAAGGATCTATTTGCGCAGACTTCAAAGAGGAGGCTCAGAGCAAGGATCTGGTCCCCAATAGGTTTGTAAGGGAAGACTTACACACCTTGTTGCTATTACATATCTCTAATTTACTTCTTTAATTAAAGTATCAATTTATCCCAGAAATATTCTATTTGAAAACATTGTTTTTGGTCTGAAATAAGGTAAATTAAAATGTACAGCAACAGAAAACAAATATAAATTATGAAGTACAGTAGAAACAAGTTAGTAATCTTCCTGCATAATGAGAAATAGTGTAATAATGTTTAACCTCTGAGTATTAAGAAATTTGACATTTGCCACAAGCAAACTTAATGTGTGTGTTATCTATATAGCATCAATGAGCATAGTGAGAATGCTCAGGATTCATGCCATTTGCAGTGCTTAGTGTAAAGTATTTATGTTGTTTGTAAAAGGACTCATTCAATAAAGCAATGGAAAAACATAAGAATATTCAATTCCATTTCCTTTAGAGATTGGAACATTTCTTTATTTTACCTTGGCTGGAAAATATGTCACATTTATTTGATTCAGTGGGATCAGTCTTTAAGTATACAGCATGCAAAAATCCACTGTGTGTTGGGAAGTCCTGGAGATTAGTAGCTTGAAGAGCACCTGGATGCAACTTTTGTGTAAATGGAACTTGATTGTGATGAAGTGATGATTGTTTAAGAGATAACAGCATTATAGAGAAGTAGATGGGATGGATATCATGATATATACTAGCACAGAATATCTGGTTTCTTTTTTATGTTTTTCCAATCTGAAAATTTTTTTATATATTTCATATATGTTATATGTATGTATACAGACATACTATTACACACCCATACACAATGAATTTTCCTCTATCTGTAGTACTTGCTTTTTTTTCCACTCACTGACGAAAATGTGCTAGGAAACAAAGATCCTTTTTTGAGACTTTCAAAATCTCTTCAACGCTCAACACTTTCTTGTGGTTTCTTGGGATGTCTTTGTCTCTTTTCCAGTAAATTTCAGTTTTCATATTGCTTTCAGATACAGTTAACGACCTGAGCCCAATAGCTGAGATCACATCCTAAGCAGATCCTGTTTCACATGGTTGTAGGCTGCTTTGATATGTTTCAATAACTTTGTGAGCAGAGCTTTATTAGCTCAGTAGTGGTGGTGGGGCCTGGGAAAGCAAGAGAGGTTGGTGAGTAACTTGAAATCCAAGCAAAATATTATACTGGTTCTTAACTTCAATAAGTGGCCAATAAGTTACTGTTCAATAAATTCAATAACTTCTTAATTATAAAAAGATTTTTATAAAAATTTTCTTTGATCTAAAATGTCAGTCTTATTTTATATCTGTTTTACCTCATGATACAGAAAAAAAAAAATCAACAACAAAAAAAACCTTGAAGAGGCTAAAGAAGAGCAAAAAAAAAATCTTGCCTCCTGTTCATGACTGCTTTGCCCTGAGGAATGAATAACAGACAGCTTTTCTATCACTAATAAGTTCTGGGACTGGAGATAGAAAGTTTTTCTTCTTCCAGATGCTTTTTTTTTCTTTGTTACTGCAGCTAGGCAGAGCACTCTTTTAGGAATCCCATTAACTTTCAAATTGTAAGGGGAGAGGTAGCGAGTAACTCACTTGGGGACTTACTGGTGATTTCACTGATCAATTCATCTTTTGCTCCTGCTTATCTGTTCCGAACCACCCAATATATAACACCGCGTTGATATTTTCTCTTCAGATTAAGACATGCTGAAGTGCTCTCCGGGATTAAAGTGCCCTCTTGAATGGACTTTAACGCAGTAGAAGCTTCAATGATCTCTGTTGACAAAGAACTACTTTCTTTTTCTTAGACATCGCAGCAGTGCAGCTTTCCAGGATGTTAAATGCAAGGACAGCTACAACTATGCTTAAAAATAAATACACTGTCCATATTTTTGGAAGCTTTTGCTTTCTTTTTGTTCCGGTCTGAATAAATCTTCAGCTCTCTACTTCTTTTTATGACTGGTCTCGGATGAAAGAAAAACAGAATTAAATAAAAAATACACTGGCAACTTTCAAGTTTGCCTTTCATCTAACTGGTAACATATTCGTAATACTATCTAAGCTGCTCTGAAGGTAAGAGGTAAGGAGGGAGAACCGTACTGAGCTCAGCTGCTCAATGAGCTGCACACAGGAGTTCTGGAAATGCAACAGCTGGTAACATCAAACCTTCATCACAGCCTGTGCAGACTAACTCCCCAAAGAAAGACGGGTTTGACTTCAAAGGCACTTTTAAAAGAACCTTAGTCTTTAAAAGTTGTTCCCAGTGTCTTTTTCCTTCTTTCTCTTCCTCTTCATTCCTCCTTTCTTTCTTCCTTCCTTTCTCCTTTTTTTCCCTCTTTTTTTACAATCTTATTAAAAATATATTTAATCAGTGTTTTAATTTCTTAGTTCTTTTAATAGCAATATTCTCCCCAAAGCAGCAAAGATGTAATATCTTGTGACTAAGTCTGTTTTCATCAACTGTGTTTTTGTAGGTCATTGTACTGAAAATACGTTCAGAATTTTTTCTCCTTACACACTGCTGCTGGCCTCGAATAACGAAAGACTCTACCTATTTGCCTTTTTATCCTACAGTCAGCTTCATCATAGATGCTCATATTTTGATAGTTACATCTTATATAGTGCTAAAATTATATGGAATACCCTATTGTGAAATTGCTTGCAGTCAAGCTTTAAATGCTCCTGAGACAGCTGTGTCTGAACAAACGATGGTCATAAATATAGCAAGATCTGGTATTTCTACTTGAAAACTTTTCTAGCTATGTAACACTATTAATATTCTCCTAGATATTCTCTAATCTATAATGATTGCTAAATCGTCATAAAATACATTTATTTTGAGGGGAAGTAATTCTATGAATAAAAATATTAACCTTAATCATTCCGTGATTCCATGGCCAGCTATAGATGTAATGTATTGCATAACATCTTTGCAATGCAAATTATTTCAATCTTTAATTCCTTTTCTACCTCTATTTATTTAATTATTACATTTTGTTAGTAAATTTCCTAAGATTGCAAGTTATCTTGCTGTTTCTATGTCTATGTCCGGTTTTATCTGCAAAACCTTTGGAATCCTTTGGTCATGTTCAAGCAAATTGAGCTTGAAAGACTTTGAAGCTATTAAGTTAATAGCTTTATAGGCGGGTTCAGGCTGGAGGCATCTCTGCAGGTCCCTACTGAAGCCTCCTGCTCAAAACAGGGTCAGCTTTGCTGTGGTCCCATAGGTGCCCGAGGGCTACTCTTAGGTCTGTCCCTTTGACAGATTGCACGAGCCCGGGTTCCTCAGTGTAATTTGCAAAGGCCTTTAATAACAATAGCTTCTTTCTTTCTTTCTAAGATAATGGTGTATCAAATATATATTAATTTGCTGGTATTTGCTCATTCTTTCTGTTCAAACTTTGTTCTGTGTGCCTAACCAGAAGTGCCCACGCAGCACAGTTGTGCTCTCTAGAGTGCTGGATAACCTTGCTAACGTGTAACACGCCATGCAGCAATGCACTGGTGGTGTTCCCGTTGTAGAAATCACTCCCGTTAATGGAAGCAGACCACACTTTAAAAGGGTCTGACCTTGTAACGGCAGCTCCTGTTTCTTTAATGAAAGAAAGGCAGCGCTGCAAACCCAAGACTCAGAAGAGTGAGATGGAGAAGTTGCAAGGTAAGCTTGCAGGATTCTTCTGAATGGGAAGCAAATGTTGACAGCCGAGACAGGGATGTGTAGATTTCACTTTTGGTAGGTTGGACAGGCTGACAAGGAGAACATTATTTTTTGATGAGTTTTGACATGACTGTAAGTGTAGCAAAAGGATGTTTTTACTGTGGGATGCTGCCTACTTTTAATGGAAAAACCATATTCATGACACAAGTTTTGTAGTAGGTGTCAGGTACATTGAAGCTAACTATAATTAACATCGTTTTATTGGTGCTGTGAAAGTAAAGTGGATAATTTTTAAAAAGTAGGAGCCATTCATTCAGCAATGCTGTTTTATGTTAAAACGGTGAGGAAAAGGAAGCAGGTCTTCCCCTCCCGCAAGGCTGACCAGGCACACGGCGCTTTCCAGAGCGTTACAGCCCCAAGTCTCATCAAGGGAGAGCTTGTGACGAGGCTGCTTTGGAGAAAGGCCTCTAGAAAAGGTGAGGAATGCCCTTATCCTCGGCCTCCTCTCCGTCCGTGACCTCTGTGGTGGGACGGTGATACAAACGTGAGGAACACCCGTATCCTCGGCCTCCCCTCTGTCCGTGACCTCTGTGGCGGGAGGGAGGGTGATGCGCGTGCCCTCTGCCGGGTGCAAGGGGCAGGACACGCGGCCGGCAGCGCCGGAGCTCCTTGGTGCTGCTGGAAGGGAACGTGGAGCCTGCTCGGGTGCTGTGGGAGGTAACTGAGCAGAGACCTGTCCTCCTGTGGTAATTCAGTTAGCTGCGAGGAAAGGTGGGTGGAAAGTGTGCGAAGTGTTTTGTCTCGAGGGATGCTTGCTTTTCGTTTTTTGCCTATGAGATCTGTGTTGGTTAAAACGTTGTGTTGGGCTGTGTCTTTTTCTCCATGCTGAAGTTGAGCGCTCCTGCTGATGGACCTTTTGTGTTCTCAAAATCTGGACTAATTCCAGCTTTCAGTGAGCAGGCAACATGGCATGGTTTTATTTATAAATTAAATGTGCATTTTTAAAATCGAAAGGGTAGTGGTTACATTTTCATAGTGTGTGTTACAAATGACTCTTAATTTACAATTAGTGGAACTTTTTGCCCATGGGTGCCACACATCAGAGAATGAGCAGTGATCAAGATGTGGTTTGATCCTGATCCAGGTTCTTTCATGGCAACATCAAATTGCTTCTGATCCACATGGGTCCTCCTGGTACAAGGTCTGCTTAGGGCTGCTTTTGCTAAATACAAAAAAGAATCACACATTTTGTCTCGGCCCAATAATTAGTTTATTGCATCACCTCTGTCTTTGATCAAGTTTTCCTGTCCACCAGTTTTACTCGAAAGCAATGTTATTTCTATGTTAAAAGGTGACTCTTCCATGACTTTGGTAGCCCTTGAACTTGATCTGAAGCAGACATGTAGCACATGCCCCACTGAGGACTTAAATGTGAGGCTCTATGCAGAGTGTAAGCTCAGGTGCAAATTCAACTGTAAAGGCTTTAAGGTTCAAGAAGGCTTCACGAGCCTCCCATGAGATTTTCAGAGATAGGTAGAGGAATGCCCAGTAGTAGCAATTTTCATGTTAAGTAGCATCATGGGTGAGACTTGTAGCAGTGGATTTTTACTTTTGCATCAGGTTAATGATCTGCTATGTAGACTTGAATAATGTTTTAAATGATAATACATTGTTTAATGTTTATCCGATAAGATGTGTCTCAAGATTGATTGCATTGCAGCAAGATTGAAATTAATTGAATTGTACAATTTCTGAGAAAAATGTCCCCTTTCACAGAAAAAAAATCTCTTAAATTGATTATTTTCAAAACCTGTTTGCAGCAAAATTGGGTTGAAAAGTGTATCTGAATGTTCATGCTGATATGTTAAATAAAATTGAGTGCAATATTTTTCAAACATACTATATGAGCTTTGATGGTCATGATTATAATTAAGATTTTTCAGAGGGTGAATGATCAGTAGAAGGTGGGAATGCTCAAGAGCCCTGAAAATCATGCAGTATACTTGAGTATTCAAATCTGCACGTTCAGATTTGAAAATGTTAACCTCTTTTTCGTTACTGTTTTTTTAATATTGATAAAAAGAACATTCACTTAAATAGGAATTGAGAGAAAAATGTTTTTGTTGTTTAAAATTTAGGAAGTTATCCCAGTTCAATACACCGTTGAGCTTGATCTTCTTATCCTAGTTCCAGCCATGCTAAAAAAAAATGCATAAATTAACCATCATTGCTTCACTATGTTTCAGTCTGTGAAAATTGATGATGACAAATTCTGCTGTAAACTAGAGAATCATTGATTTAGTAGAGATGCCTGCCCACTTATGCTTATCCAAAAGGAATTGTTCTGTAGTTTCGTTTTGCTTTGTCTAGTTGATTCAGCTTCCCCGTTTTCCTTTTAATGTTCCCTAGCTCACTATGGTTTATTGCATTTCTGGGGTAAAATCTGATACAACCTTTGCATAGTTGCATTGGAACTACCTAAAGAGAACCTTTCACCTCTTAAATGTAGCTAGAGCTAAGTAATTTTACCGCATACTTTGTATGCTTGTGTTTAATTGCTACTTGTTGCTTTCTGGATTTGTCCCTCTGAGTGAATTCAAAATATCTTTTTTTTTTCAGATATATTCAATTGTTTTATGAAAATGAAGCTTGTCCTACTCATATTTTTAGCATTTATTAAAATAACCTTTATAATTTTAAATCAGGAGAGATGTGAAACCTATCTCAGTCCTTGTCTGAAAGATTTTAAAATTTCTTATAATGGCCACCTTCAAGTACTGTCCGCTACTGCAAACTAAATAAGTCTTCTTCTAGAACAGGCAGCAATAGTATTTATCAACAAAATGAGACATGGATTGATGCCTTGGAACATAGTTTTTCCTGTGTGCTTGTTGTAAATCAAGGAAATACCTGTGTTTGCATTGCAGATCCCTTTTAGCTTTTCCTGTGCTTGCTTTCTGATCTTTGATGCTGGATGGCTCTCCCAGGCACAACTGTCCCTTTCCATCCATTTAATTAACTCATTATCAGCATTGCCATTTTCTAACTGTCAGTAATGACACTGCTGTAAATGCAGCTTTTTCAATAATACCCATAATTATCAAGAAACTCTGAGAAACCAGGTCTTTGCATGGTAATAAATTCAAGTATTATTGTTATCCATTGCTTGTAGAGCTTTAGGAAATTAAAAATTCTTGTGAAACCTCTCAAAGTATAGAACCTAAATATATATGTTGGGGGTTGTCTCTGTGAGCTCTTATCAAATGTTTATATCACTGTTATCTTGTGTAATGATTATTTAATATATTTCTTCCATGAAACATCTTTCTGTGCAAGAGTTACCTTTGTTCCTTATTTTGTACAAATTTTAAATAGTTCAGTGTTATTTGCTTTAAAATATTTTTAATCCTTTTCAGAAAGAGTAATATCACCCCTGAACCACTGTGGTCACACAAAAACCACAAACTTGAATAAAAACTCAGTAAAAAAAAAGAAGATTCTCCTTTTTTTTTTTTCTAAATACCCTTCCTAATTCTGGCAGGTCACATTTACCAAACAGCATCAAGCTGAGATGATGTGATTCTCTCTTAATGATTGATAGACTGAGTCTTCAAGCTCGTCTGTTCCAGTTCCCACTCAGATCATTTGGAATCAGTTGCTGTTGGGGGAGAATTAGTCAAGCAGTGCAAACCATGGCCTGTCACCTCTCTATCTTGCAACACTGCTGACAGTCTGTTTTTTTCAAAGCTAACAGTACAAGTCACATAAGTGCAAATAGCGCGGGTGTTCAATGCAAAAATCTCTCTTAGGCTGTAGAAGGTAAAATTTCCAAGGATGACAAATAGCATGTCACTGATTCCTTTTTTGCTTGTTTGTTTCTTTTTTTTTTTTTTTCAGAAATTGAAAAATTTCAGGGTTCTGAAGGCAAGAAGGAAGATGAAGAAAAGAAATACCTTGATGTTATCAGCAACAAAAACATAAAGCTGTCAGAAAGAGTTCTGATCCCTGTCAAACAGTATCCAAAGGTACTGTAAATATAGTCTAATATATTTTTAGCTTTCATAATAGGATTGTAGAAAAGCTATGATTTTAAATACTTAACCATTTCTTTTTCTTGACTATAAATATGCAGGCCTGAAGATATCTTAAAACAGAAATGCAGTTTCGATCTGAGTTTTACTGTTATTGGATACTTTCTGGCATAACTTTTATCTTGGGGCTTTTCAGAAAAGCTATTCAGAATTTTCTTATTTAGAAAGTGAATAAAAATATATTCTTTCATTGAAGTGGGTTTTTGTAGCTGGTCCTTAGGCGAACTGCTGAGGTGTTTTCTCATAAAGTTTTTTTTTTTCTTTCTTTTTTTCCATAAAAATAGCAAGATACTTTCTTTCTAGAAATAAAGGACCAATGTAGGCACAAAGTATTCTTGGAGAATGAAGAAAAAATGATTTAATAACTGTCAGAAATCAACCCAGGTGTGCTTCAGGTTTTTCATGAGAAAAAAAAGGGGGATTTTCTCTGGAGTAATAAGTTCTAAAAAAGAAAGAAGCAAGATTCCTGCAATCCATGAATTTGACAGTATATGTCCCTACCTATAAAATTCAAATGTCTTTTTGCCATATGCCTCTTTATATGGCATTATCTTCTCCTTTCTGTTACACATCATGATTAAAAAGGAAAATTTATATCGAAAGCTAAATTCAGTTGTTAACGTTAGGTTTTAGTTTTTATGTTGTTCTTCATGTACGGTTTAATTTAAGAAAAGAAAAAAAAAAAGATACAGTATTCTTTGTACAGCTTTGTATTTTCCCTAAGCAGTTGTTGCAGTAGTATTCCAAATGCAATGGTAAACATCTCCATTTATCTCTAGAATATTTTTTTCTTACTGATTTATTATCACATGGTATTTGGTTCACCATTATCCTTGATTACACACTCAGCTTTTTACTTTGTACTTTCATCAGTAATAGCAATAAATTACAATGGGTAAAAAGCCTATCAAACAAAATGAAAGGTATAAAAAATTGAGATTCAATGATTCAAACTGACATTTACCTCCTGACTAGTGAATATAAAACTGAGGTAATGTAATCATCCAAATGGTAAAGACCTTAGAAATGCACACAGTGATGTAAGGAATTGCTTTCTTGCTTCATAGCCTGAGGTACTTTGCCTAGATTTTATAACATTTTGAAGAAATGCTGTAGGTGACCTGAAAGTCTTAATAAGAATCTAATAGTGCTGTAACTTTATAATGGCAATATGATAATATTCTGATTATTGACAGTACTATTTGATGAAGATACTAGAATGAAAGACAAACTCTTTGAAAGACAAATGCAATACTTTATTCAATATAGTGCCTGAATATGGTTAAATTAAACTTCATTTACTTTAATGAGCCTGTTTTATTAATGAGAAATAAAGATATAAAACATTTTTACAAGTTTCAAACAGTCAAATAAACGATCAGTGTAACGCTTATAAAATACTTTTTCGGTAATGTAAAAGATGGTCTCAGAAAGTTTCTGTTGCTGATTTCCTAGCAATATTCTGTGTTCAGATTGGGATAACTGTAAGATCTGTGACTGTCTTCTGCTGTCTATTAACCATCCTTCAAGGAGTAAATTTGCTATGTGGAACAAATTGCCGATCACTATGGTATGACCACTTTTGTTGCTGAATTGTGTAATTTAGAACAGTCAAAATCAGTATACAGGTGTTGTTGAAGATTGCTTTTCACCAAAAGTAGCAATTTATTAAAAATATGTTAATTTTATATGTTTAGCACAGCATGTTAATTAGACTGATGTTTAGAAACAGTTAAGACAATGCTCCATTCAATCTGATGGGTATTTGTGTTTGAAAGAATATTATTTTGCATTATTCATTGCTGATATGCTTTTCTGGGCAGTATTGGATGAGCAGGATTCTGGAATTTTATAAAAGTGTCCATGACTGTAAAACTTCGGAAAAAAAATCTAACCACTTTGCAAGAATAATAATTTTATGTTGTTTATAGATTCTCTTATCTACTTAGGGATGAATTGAGCCTCCTAGAAACATTTGTTCTTATTTTAACTATGTCTAGAGATACAACTTGCTCTAAGAGAACCCTTGGCATAAAGGCTCAGTATGGTCTGTAAGTTAGATTGCAATGAGGATAGATCCTTTCAATGACAACTTTAGAATTAGAAGTAGCATTTTAAGCTTTGAGCAAAAATTGACTTTAACACAAAATGCTTTTAGTAGCTAAATAGCTCTTGAATTTGCAGAATAAGTATTATAAAATTGTCTTTGCTCAAGTGTCTACAGTTTGATTTATGAAATTGCTGGTGCAGACAACAGAAAAAAAACTCAAAGACTGTGATTAGCAGCAGCTATCTAATATTATCATGTCTGTCAAAGATACAGGCCTCTCCTTCTCTGGAAAACAGAAATAAAAGGGAGACAAGAGTGTAACTAGATGGTTCAACAGCTGTCTTTTCCAAGATGAATCATATTCACACAGCTCTTCTAGGCCATAAATAATGTTAAAGGCTCAAAATTTCCTCTGAAACTGTAGTCTAGTCCTGTGTTGTTTATCCTTTTTTTTTTTTTTTTCCTGTTCCATAATCCCTTTTTCTTTTTTACTTCCATGAGAAGTGAATTCCGAGGCAGACCAATCAAGGCAGGCCAAAGAAAATAGTCAGAAGAATGCTTATTATTGGCATTCCTATTTTTCAACAGTTTTAGTAGTTCAATTTAAAATCTATGATAAATACCCAAGGGGTTGTTCATAAAGATTTAGTCATCTATTAGTTGCATGCCATACTTCAATTACATCCAATCTGGAAAAAAAGAGTTGGTCCTTAAAAAAAAAAAAAAAACAGCAAAACTGTAAAAATGATCCTGCTGCTGAAAAGCTTGGAAGCCACACTTGAGAGGTTTTACGGGCAAGCTTATCATTTGCCTGACACTACTTAGTCCTCTCTCCAAGAGATCCACATATTACCCTAAGAGTTTAGGTTCAAAACACCAATAAGCATAATTCCCATATTAATCCAATATTACAAAAGTCTTTATGGGGAAACTTTTTGTATCACGTTTCAATAAACATTTTCTTTTTCCTTCATATGAATTTCAGCAGTTACCTTCTTCCCAGTCACTACCTTATCAACTCACAAAATCACTATTGTATTTTTAAAGATGAAGGAACCCATGTCAATTTAAATATGTAGATTTATATTTTTCTAATAAGTTGTTCTTTCTAGAAATTAAATTCTATTTTTGGTAGTCCTGCTTACAATTATATCTTTTATATATATAAATATATATATATATCTTTTCTATATATATGTATCTTTTCTTTCTCTATATCTAACGATTTAGAATTCAGTTTTAAATAAAGACTTCAAAAAGTTGCTGTAGTAAATTGAAAAGCAACATTTCAGAAGGGAGGTGACCTGGAGAGATTCATTTTTATATTTGAAGGTCGAAATGTCCTTATATAAGGCCACATATGACTAGAACATGCTGCATGTGCCAGTTTACTGTATATGCGTGTACTCAGAGAAGTCCATAGTAGAAATGTTCCATGGAATGGCAGATTCCAATTCCTCTGCCAATCTAGAGGACTCATCAGAGAGAGAACTGTGTTTGCCCCTTTCAGTGGAGTCTGGCTGAGAGAGGTACTGTCTCTTCAGACTGAGTACACCATGGCACGCTTTATTTATATCCCCAAACCTCCGCAGCAGTATACGCAATAAAACACATCCATCACAGTCTGCTTAGTTCATAGTCCTTGACACCCATGTGAGGAGCAGCAATTTCAACTAGTATATGATGGCATCTGCAAGGTGACTGTATTAGGGAGGAGATGAAGGTTCTAAATCATGACCAAAGAATTGTATTTTTATTTTCTCTCTCTCTTTTTTTTTTTTTTTTGAAAATGAAAATTACCAAAATACAAGATACCAAAAACATGTCCTAACTACTGTATTCTTACAGTAAGGATCTGCAGATCATGCTTTATAGCAGGAATGACAAACATGGCAAGCAGGTCGATTCTGGATGGCTTTCAGTTGCAAACTGAAAGCCACAGAGGAAGGAGTGTAATAAAGCCTCTTCCCTGCACAAAGGCAAGATAACAAGAAAACTGATAGGCAGTAATGGTCCCTTTGAGGAATATAATCTCTTAAGTCCTGCTGAGCTTTCTAACTCCTGCTGATTTTCATCTGGATGTTTAGCTACTGTTCTGGAAAAAAAAAGGATGTCATCCAACTCACGACCCCTTGAAAAGATGCTGACACCTTGTTTTAGAGCATATGTTTCCAGGGAAGAGACTTAAGCTAACCTTGTTAAAAAAGGTAAATTAAGTTAAATTTCAGATTCTTCATATTCTTTGATTCGTTTGTCTTATGACTTTTCCTTGAATGACCAGACTGAAATCACCTTTCTCATCCTTTGTCATTCTTTTAACTGGTTGTCATGTATAGAGCATATTAGGCTAGATTCACGGCTCTTGAAATGAAATGTATTTGTTCACCTATAATCTTGCAAAGTATTTAAAACTCTCTAGTATATTAAAAACAATTCACAGGTGATTTGGACAATAAGGTACTATATTCCTATATATTATATCTTGTAGTGAATCTCTCTGCTGAAAACTTTTTTATTGGGAATTTGAAATATACTTGGGGTGAAATAACTTTGCAGGAGATGAACCGGGTCTGAACTTTTCTACTTTTCTAATAAATTTAACATAGGTTAATGGGATTATTTTGTTTTAAATACTGATGTCCTATAGACACTACAAATAATTCCAACAAGCTTGAACATAGAGATGGTATTAATGAAAATTATGTCCATATAGCATCAGGAAGGCAGTTGTCAACATTTGATCAGTCATTTCTCAATTCTACCAAGTAGATACTTCAGTAAACCTTGGGTAACCTCAGTAACCTCTTTTTGCCCATATAGATAATGGGGGGATGTATTTTATATGTTATTACCTATACTGGAATAGAAATATTAGTAAGAAATTGTCTAAATTGGTACAGCATAAATTTTTTCAGGAAGGCAGGGAGAAGGTGCTTATCAATTCAGCTGAGATTTGTCTCTGATTTTTCCCCTGTGTCTAATTACTTAACCATTTCTTGTGGTTAATTAACTGCTATATTTTGTATTGTGTCAATTCCATGTTAAAATATACAATGAGAAAAGTTCCAAATTAATTCAGGAGATTTCTAGGAGAGGGAGACCTATGATTATTCCTCTTCCCAAAAATGAAAAGAGCAGCTTACTTTCTTGACATTCTTTATTCACTTCCTTTTCATACGTAGAGTAAAAACCTGTAAGATTTCTGTTTCTGTTCAATATATTCAGAAATTTAATCATAAAGATGAAAATAAAATAAAAAATATAATTGATAATAAGGAGATGTTTCAGACTAATGAAATCTAGGAAGAGAAGTGGGGAAAAAAAGACTAAAGATTTTGAATTCAATAGTGTAACCAGAGTCATGGTGTCTGTAGGAAAAGACTGATTAATGAGGAGAGAGTGAAAAAGGAGAGTCATGCCTGAGACTGAGGGAGGACCAAATTCACAAAAATACTGTATATGCAGTGATATTTCATTGCATAGAGAGATAATTATAAAAGAAGGACTTGAAAGAGATGGGAGTACGAGTGAGATGAAATGACTGAACTCAAAGATAAGACAGTAAGAACAATTCATGAAAACTTAAAAAGGGAGAGTCATGAGTCAGCCATAGGAAGAAAAATAAAAAACAGGAAGCCTCTTTCCATGGAATTTCCATGTTTTGTTGGTCCCCAGCACCACCATAATGTTCTGTAATCAACTCCACACTGCTCCCCTTTCTCAGATGACACTGGGAAGAGGTGAGGGAGAGCTGTGACAGGGACAGTTTGAAGTGACATGTGGGCTGACTCTCTGGTGAGCACTTACATACTGACTGACAGCTTTCGACAAACACATCACTAGCTGTGTGCTCATATCCTCCTTCTCAGTAACATGTCTGTACCTTGACAGTAGTCTTTATGAATTATATGGTAGCATATGCATTGCTAACACTTCCACTAGGCTTTTGCTTTGGTACTGGGGAGGAGGGGGCAAACTTGTTAAGCTCAATTTCCAGTAAGTTTTACCTCATTCATTTTTGATTTTGATTTTTGATTTTTTGAAGAAACACTATTGAGAAACCAAGATGAATGGGTACAAGTTGAAACACAGGAAGTTCTGTCTGCATGTGAGGAAGAACAACTTTGCTGTGAGGGTGACAGAGCCCTGGTACAGGCTACCCAAAGAGGCTGTGGAGTCTCCTTCTCTAGAGATCTTCCAGACCTCCCTGGATGCCACCCTGTGCCATGTGCTCTGGGTGTCCTGGCTGGAGCAGGGAGGTTGGACTAGATGATCTCTGGAGGTCCCTTCCAACCTTAAGCATTCTGTGATTCTGTGAATGCCATTTCTTTATAGCATGGTATGTATGAAACAAGCGTTATTGTAAACATTATCTCCTAAGAAAATGTGTGAACAAAGAGGAGAAAGACCTAGAGTAAAAATGGTTCAATTGTGTCCTAATGTTTCAAGTACGTATGATTTTTCTGTCTGTATTAAGAATCTGTTTGATTTGATCACTTACTGTTTTGACCAAGTGTGCTGTTTTTAAAGTTAGTGTATGACTGAAGCAGCTATTTATACCTAAGAAGCTATGATCAAGCTGTGTAATTCCTTGGTGTAGATTTTTGACATTTACTGATAGTTTGTCTTTCCGTTGTTTTGTAAAGTCATCTCCATGCCTTGTGATGGTATGTTAAGAAGCTTAAACCCTCTTTTGTAAATTTGTTCCTTTATACAGTTTAAGAATTTGAGACCTTGTTAAAACCTTGGCTAACAAAGTCTTTGCAAGACTGTGCTGTGTAGAGTATTAGTTGATTTTGGGGAAGTTCTGTCCCTGTTGTCCTTGGCTTCAGTTTATCTTGATTTTAACTTTTAAGGGATGACTGACTCTGTTCATTACTTCTAGAAGTGAGAATCCATAAAATGTTTGACAAGTCAGAAAAATGTACATTGAGCATATAAAAATCTTTAATATTGCAGTATCTATTTTGCTATTTTAAAGATACAAATGACAGTCAAAAGGGTTTTGTGCAGTACAGTAATATTTGCTTATATGCTCTTATCGTTCATAAACTCATGACTTCTTGCAAATAACTCAGTCACCAGTGCTAAAGGATCCATTCTGAAGGGTGATCTTTTCTGCCCTTGTTCTGTCATAAAAGTAGAGCTCAGACAGTGAATATAGTGATTCTTTTCTTTCTTCACACTCTTTCTTTTATGTTTTGATCCTCTCAAATCTGACAGTTCTGCTTTCAAAGTAATTGTCACATTAATCATCTCCAGGTGATTTGTGTGTTTGGTTGCTATTTAAGTAGGGCATGAAGAAAAGAAAATAATCAGTGATATCCCTCTTAAATGGACAGGCAAGAAAATATTAAAATTCCAAGGAAAATGGAATTTGGCTTGTGAGTTCACTGGGTAGCCAGAACTTCAAACTACAGTTTGTTTCATTTTACACTCATGTGTAAGGCAACAGGACAGTGAGGTCTGTCTTTCAAGGCTGGAGATGTTTCAGTTGGCTGGAAAAAAATCAGTATATTTTATAATAATTATAATAAAAGAACAGAACTGTGTGGCTAGCCACAGAATAGGGATTTTTACCTCCCTTAATAACTTTATTCTTTTTCTGCTCATAGGCACTATACAGTCTTGAATAGCCTATGTACTTGGAAGGATACAAGAATTCAGACTGATGCCAAACTAAATCTAAAGATTAGGCTTGTTATGTTTTACAGCTGCATTTTTTAAAGAGAAACCTGAACAACATATAAGAGGAGTATTAATAATTTAGGTAAGAGGTACTGTTCTTAAATTAATGCTATGTATACTAATTTAAATTAAAAAATGCTTGAGTGTCAGAAATACTTCAAAATTCAAGTTTTCTCAGTACTGTGGACTTCTTTCCTACAAAGAAATAGCTCTTTTTATGATCCAGGTATCCGCTTTAATGATCTCCTTATGAACTGTCTAATTAATTCTGAAAAGCTGAATCAAATATGTGAAGAATTGACTAGACGAAAAGTATAAAATCAGTATCTACATTTTTATTTTTCCTGGTATCATCTTATATTCTAAATGAAATGAAAATAAATACAGTGAAACCTTCTAAACCTTCACAACTCATGCAACCAAAATATTCTTATGAGAATGACTTACCTCAATATTATTCAGTAGAGTTTTTCAGTATTTCTAGCTACACTCAAAAATTGTAATATATAAGAATCTTCTATGCAGCATTTGATTATCAAGCTATCAGGAAAATTTAGACTTTATTTCTACTACTACTAAGATACATAGACTCTTTGTTTTCTCGCTTTTTTTTTTCTTTTTTAAGGCCTTACCTGTCATCCCTCTAACTGTACTAATATTTTTTTTTCATCAGGAGACAAACTGTGATTGTAGTCTTCTCATCACCAGTGTCAAATTTAAAAGTTTTTCTAATGGATGCAGAAAGTAGCTTCATTTTAATGAACTCCCATTTTTGTTCATGATTTGTGTATTCACTTCTACGACATTAACTAATCTGTTTGTCATCTTAAGAAATGGTTTTTCAACAATTTAGTTAAAACAGTATTAAAATAATTAAAAACAAATAGCACAAAAATATATCCAACATGAGAAGGCTGTATTCCCCCTTTGATTGTATGATTTTTGAAAGAGTCTTTGCAGGGTACTTTTTTCCTTTCTTTCTTTTCTTTTTTTTTTTTATTACGCATATAACATTTGACATCCAGCATTTACTGCTTTCTTCCTTGAGCTCAACCTTAAAATTACAAACAAGGGAGCTAAATTGCTACACCAACTTTTTGAGTTCAAGGACTTTGTCTGTGTTATGATGGAATTCAGTTTTGCTTCAACTACTCTAAAAGCCCATCTTGAAATGTTGTCATTTAACATTTCATATCATAGAACACTCAAAGGCCAAGACAAAGTTGGACGCCACTTGTGCTCAACACACTCAATAAAGAAAACTGTTCTTGCTCCAAGGATTGACAGTCTGGAAAACACAACATAACTAGTAGATGAGACAAATAAAAAGGTCAGCAAGGGAGAGCTGATAGTTGGTAGCATATGAGTGTAATACAGATGATTCCTTGCCACTCACCAGCAACAACCTACTTCACATCTGTTGATTCCTAAGCCACCACAATTCTTGCATTTCTCTCTAGTTGTCTTTGTTATGTGTGTCGAGATAAAAAAATATATATTTTTTCATAAAATCAGTTTCATAAAGTAAGATTGAGATTAGGCAGGAATTCAACCAAGAGCATGAGAAGACAAATCTAATCAGGAACATGATTTTATATTAATGACATACAATACAGTTTGTCCATTATTGATTTTACTAACAGATGTGCTTCAAATGTAACTAAAGATGTTTGGGTTTTTGTTTGCAATTAAAGCAGTATTGTTTCTTCCTGAGCTATTGCTGTTAATTGAAGTATTTAGACTAAATTCTGTTTCCAGGATCATTAGGTCAAATTCAGTGCTTTCAGTGGCTGTAATTGTGGAAAACTAAGAGGAGATAAGAAAGCAAGTGTCTTGGTGATTCATGATTAGAAATAGAATGTAGCTCACATTCACTTACCTGTTTATTGCTTCAGGGCTACAAAGGGTAGAAAACAATAAGAATTACATGTTTTCTCAGAATACACAATGAATAAGGCCTAGTAAAAAAAAATAAATAAATAAAAAAATCCCAGTCATATTTCTCGTTAGACTTGTGTTCCAGAGGAAAATTAAACAAGGCTTTAGTTAGTGTGAGATTTTTTGAAAGTACCATTGACCTCACTAGGAGCAGAATTAAGACAATGATGCATACTTATCAAATAGCTAGCTTGGTTTGTGATCAGTTTTGGTTAATTTTATCAAATTTCATGCAATATCCTTTTTTCCTTTCTAGGTATTGAAAGAAGCAGTTAACAAAACTAGTAATGCTAAGTAAAATTAAGTTGTGGAAGAAAAGAATAAATGCTTTTTGTTCAATAGTTACTTTACATTTTTTAGATATTTAGAAAAGGCAATAAAAAGAAAATATGCAAGTCTACTATCATTTCATAGGTAATGAGAAAAAAAATGTACCTTTAAAATGACCAGAGTTTGTCTGGTAACTTAGGTAAAATCCGAATTTGTAAAATGTAAGTTATACTGTATCTTAATGAACAAGGAGGATGCTTTTCTTATAGTTGTAAAGCTAAACTGGTGGAGTTTGGTGTTTAATTGTCATGTAGTTTCACCCTGTTCTTCATGATAATATTGTTTGTAATACAGAAATTGGTGCAATATGAATGTTTTATAATAAAATTTTCCTCCATCATAGACTGTCAACCTGCTTGGGTATTATCGGGGAATTAAAGAACAGTAAGCTGGTATCTTTAATTGAAGTATAAGGCTATAAGAAGAGTGTCCTCGCAGATCTGTCTAAAATTTTCCAAAGTGTATATTAATGACCATAGCAATTTAAAAAAGTAGTAAGTAATGTGATAAAGTGTGATATACTTAACACCAACATTATGAAACAAATACTACATGAGCATGGGTTTAAAAAGAAAGGTCAAATTGTATGCTAAGTTTATATTTTAGAGTATGTAGTAGGATTACAGAGAATGGAACAGAACAGTGAATTAATCTCTGTTACTTTTATTCTTTGGCTTATAATCAACAAAATCAGAGTGAGCATTTTAGAACTGCTGTAAAGTCAATTGCTGGTCGTATGCCTCTGCTATTCTAGTCCAGACTGATGAAATATATTATAAATACAGAATCTGCACGAGCTAATCAGTTCTTGAAATCAAATGTACTGTTTCATCTTGCTCATACACTCTTGAAAATGTGTCTCTCTCTCATTTCCAAATATGAGAAGTTTTGTATCTCTTCAGTTTTTTTTCTCCTGTCCAAGTGGGTTATAAGCTCCCTTCAAAGTCATGGACGTGACTTATAATAGCTCTCATATGAAGTTAGCTGAAATTAGGTATAAAATATTAATACAAAGACTAATGCTCTGCCTTGATCCCGTTTTCATAGACCTAATCATTACAAAGCAGGAAGTAGCACAGCTTTTCTTAGAGCTGCTCTAAGAGATTCAATCTTCAGTCTTACCTAAGTAAGCAAGTAATTTCTTGAGCAGTAGAGCTTGAACACTGGAGCTGCTCGAAGCTATTTCTGCAGGGTTTCAGCTTGTGCTCAACTCTGAGCTCCAATCCAAGCCACAGTACTGGCTGTACAGTGATAAAGTGATTCTGGAAATCTTCAGAACGTGCCTGGACATGGCCCTGTGCTCTGGGTGTCCCTGCTGGAGCAGGGGGGTTGGACTAGATGATCTCTCGAGGTCTTGTCCAACCTCAACCATTCTGTGATAAAGGTTTTTTCTTCTGTGGGTATTCAGACCTCTAAGATCTGAAGCTATAGCCTTCCACTTGGTTTGGATGTGTGTTTCTACCCCAAGAACATCTTTTCCCCAAACTTTGAAGAACTTAATTATCTTTGAAATAACGACTTCTCTGTTAAATTTAGTTGAAGTTAACCAATGAGTTCAAAAGTTACTATTAGAAGAGACTGAACTGGATCCACAACAGGAGTCCATAACCTTCCTTTGCATAGAAAAGCCGCTTTGGGCTGAAAGCAGTCATCTCTGTGTCATGCTAGCCCTGAACAGTGTGTATATGAGACACACTCTGTATCTGTAACAGCTAGTTTAGTGAAAAGGGCTTCCTCCCTTTTCAAGACTGTCATTTGAATGGTTTTGTAACACCATCACAACTTACCGCAGGTTTTGGTGGGTTTCCCCTGTTTCTCAAGCTTGTCTTATTAGAGATCTTTAAAACTTACTTCTTTGCCAATAAAATAAAATACTATGATGGTGAAATCTAGATTAAAAACCCTCTCTTTCTGAGTAGCAGATATTTAGCCTAGAGTCTCTCTAGCTTCGACCTACTTCCTTTTTTTAATCATGTTGAACAAATAAATTAGAACAAGTGACTCCTTCACATGATGAACACAGAAAAAGAAGTTCTAATCCTGAAAATCTATGTTTTATAAATGTGCCTTTACAGATTTTATTTATAACTTTTCTTTTTTTTTTTGTTAGTTCTTTTGTTAGTTAGAATTTATTACAAATTTGTCTGCCTGTTATCTGAATTTATAGCCAGGTAGTAGTATATAAAAATTCTCATGTACTCTTAAGAAACTGTTGCAAGACCTTTCAGTTGATAGAAGGGTTCATATTTTCAGTTAAATTGACATATCCACAATGGTGTTGTTGAATGCGCAGAAGGAATGTAGAAGGAATTCAAGGAGCTGTTGACTGGGGTGTTTTATCCCTGCATACCTTCTAGATGAGTGTGAACAGCTGTGGTGAGGAACATCATGGAAATTCCTGGTTTTCTGCAGTTTTTGTTTGTAGAACCTCTTCATTTTACAAGGTTGAGGATATTATATAGGAAAATGTCATGACAAACTGCATGCGGAAGGACAGGGCCCCAGATTTTCTCTTTTACAGAATGGAATTCAAATTTCTGCTTCTAAATTGCTACATATGCTCAGCATAAGAATCATAAGAAGACTACAAAATGAAGCATAAAATTTAATTAGTCACAACCACAATTTGATTATAGTCTTTTGGAGGAAAAAAAAATTAAAAACCACCACCTCTTCCCCCTTGCTACTATTTTTTTCCTTTGAAGAGTTCAGATGGATTTTGTTATCTGCTTCATGAAACCGAACAAGAGTTTTTAGGACCCCTAGAGAATGCATTTTCCAAGGCTTGTGCTTCTCCTAATGCCTTTAAAGATCTCTATTTTGAATAGTGTTTATTTTTGTTTTTTATAGGCTGAAAACTACCATCTCTTTAACTTTATGGGGTCTTCAGTCTTTGCTGCCTTCAATTAAATTAGAAATAATGCTTTGAATTTAATGGCATTAGCTCATAGACTGAGGTGAGAACCTATTTGTCAGTACACAAATGTATGTCTTTATTTATAAATAACTTCTAAATGAGAAATAACAGGTGTTTTCTTACATAAAGGTTTCATGTCTTTGAGGCTGGTATTAATTCAAATTTAAGCTATGTTAAGCTGTAAATATGCTTTCTCATACTTGGATAGAAGAGGATGTTGCACATTATGTTTAGAACACATGTGTGTGGAACAAAAAAAATTTCATTTAATTCAATTAAAAATATCTTTTAAGTACATGAGGAAGAATCAAAAGATGTCAGTCAGTTCTAGGTAGGAAGTTTGATAAAACAAGAGGCTAAAGTAACTGAATAAAAGACAGAATCTCTTGCAAAAAGGAAAGAGCAGAACCACAGGTTCTGTTGGAATTCCACAGTTAGGATTCAGAAAGAAAATACTACAAATGAGGAGCTAAACACGTCACACTAATTCCATTTCAATCACTCGCTGTTACTTATTAATTATAAAAAGGGGCACAGGGAGGAAAGGACGTATTCCATCTTTTTCCTAGATAAGAAATCATAGTTATGTTCCAACAGAGTACATTTAGATGGTGATGAATATATCAAAAATGTGTTTCTATTCAACTGCAGAGCTGATAGCTCTGTTATCTAGATTAGGAATAAGTAAAACTAATAAGACTGCTATTATGGAGGCATGATTTGAGAGTAAAAAGTAGTATATACAATACGGCAGGCACAGCATGACTGTACCCCATTTGCTCACTAATCATTGGTTTCCAAGCTGGTAAACCATCTACTGATTGATTAGAGGAACAGTTTGCTGTTTATGTGAACTCAGCAAGAGGGAATTAAATCTTTTTTTCTGCCAGTTATGTCTAAACGTAAAGATTCTTGCAATGGAGTAATAGATTGATATACTATTTCCAACAAGTCAGCTTTTCTCTGTCTGGTCATACTTCATACCTTCATATCTTCATACCTTCATACCTTCATGTTTTTCAAGATGCTCTTTTTAAATTCTTAACCTAATGTTAAAAGAAAAACAATACAAGGTATAGAGAATCATTAAATACTAATAAAATAAAACCATTCCATAGAGGTTAAAGAAACTGAATCCCGAGTGAGCTATTTCACCTTGATTTATTGAGAAATGCACTACAGACAGAAGCAACAACTTTTTGAAAGATGGCAATTTGTTACTGCTTTTTACTGGCAATGCATCTTTTCCATCCTTTTTTTCCCCCCGATAAACTGGCTATATTTTTTCAGACTGGGTAAAAGAGCCCTGTCTTAGACTACTTCTTACCTTATTACCTTTTTAAAAATATTTGATTTCTGATTGATGGAGGATGGTCTCTGAAAGATCCAGGTTATTTTTTTTCTCTAAGCTGTAGAGCTTCAGCTCACCTACGTACTAGGTATTATGTTTTCCTGGCTTTGTCACAGGACAGGAGTGGAGCTTGCAGAACACAGACTGGGCAGACAGGAGTCTGGCTGTCGTGGCGGGATGAATAATGGAGCCGTTTCTGAGTAGGTAGCGGGAATTTGGTGAGAAGAAATGCTGAGTCCAAAGGACGGGAATTTCCATAATTAATAAATCTGTAGTGTATCTAGCCTACTCTACTGTTTGTAAGGGAAGCTATAATATTACAGTGGTCACACGTGCCCTGAACTTTCATGTTTACTGCTGATGACTTTCTGCCGTGTCAGGGTAATGAGACTGGCTGTCTTGCTGTATTCAACTTGCCGCGCTTCTGCCTGAACTCTGCCTTGACTCTTCATTTTTTTCTGATTTTCCCTCCTCACAAACTGCCTGCTGTTTCTCAGATGGTTATCATGTAATTTGCCTTTTGTCAAACAAGGCAAGGTTTTTAGTATCTGGAAAAAACTCAGGCCCTGTGATTATGACTTGCTCGTTAGAAGTGCATTTACAGAGCGCACTGTGTTTCAGAACTAAGTGTTGTCTGTTTCTGGCACATTTTATGGGATGTCCCAGAAAAAGTCTGGGAGTCTTTTTCTGGGAGTCTGAATTTATCATATTACTGAAATTATTGACTGGATAACTTTTCTGAAGACTTCCACGCCAAAATGTCATTCCCCACTCAGTGTTCATAAAACTACCTTATTATGTATGATGTTATTAATTTTTTTTTTCCATGGTGACCTTACCTCTTCTACAAGAATCTCTGATGTCTGAAGATTTTAAAAATGATTAGTTTGTATGATGTCTCTTTTTTCTCTAATTTGAGCACTTTTTTTTTTTTTTTTTTTTTTTTTTAGTTCCAGCTTGTAGGTGACATTTTGGATGAGTTTTATTTTATTTCATCGCAGACCTTGACAATTTGAAATTTTTACTTTAATTACAAACTGCTCGTGACCTATGTCAGGTAACAGGCAAGTCAGCTACAAAATTTCAATCTAAAATTTAAGCTTTTCTTAAAAAAGTAACTAACAAAACCATTAAAAACTGTATTGTGCATGCCCATAAAAGTAGCTAAATCATGTAGAACAGAGTTATGAAACCCTGAAATTAGGGGTTCATAATGTAAGCGCTGGTACAAACAGAATTTGAGAGGCATGCATGGTGTCACTATAATTAGCTTACAGCTAATACAGATCATGTTTTAGTGTTCTTTCTGCTTCTGCCAGAAGAGATGGTTTATTTCTTTCAGACATAATTACATTTGTCACATTTTTTTGAGATTGCAAAAACCATACTAGCATAAAAAGGAAGATGACTTTCAGAACACTTAACATCATGTTGTTCATAATATCATTAGAGGAAAGCGATGATGGGAAAAAATTAGAAAACAGAGCTTTCTACTCTTCAGATAATTTCTCTGTCTCTGCTCCCTGTTTTTCTTTTTTTTTTCTTTTTTCCCCACAAGAGACTATAGAATATATGACAGAAAATATATTCTCCCATAGATATACCTGAATGAAGAGACATAGGGAAAAAGGAAATCTCTGCAATTCCTCTCTCATGATTATTCCCTCAATAAAAGGAGAAAATTCCTTTTCTTTTTTTTTTTTTTTTTTTTTCCCTGGGATTTGGTTGCCCAAACATGCCAGGTGCCTGCACAGACATGCTTTGGTAGTTTTTCTTAGGTTTAAGCTCAAGTTAGACCATGTGCTAGTGGTCAGTTGTATGTATATTCCCTTCAGGGGCAGAGATAGGTCCAAGTGATGCTGAGTTTGCTTATTGAGCAAGGTGACTCAGTTTGGCCTACAGTGAAAATGCCAAGATCTTTGATTTCAAGACAAGTAATATATGGATTGGGAAGGGAATAATGAGGAGGCAATGGATCCAAGTTATAACTTCCAAGTTGCATTCAGTGGAATATCACTTTGTAGTAGACAGTCTGGGGATGCTCTTTCTGCCAAATGTTCAATGAAGTGTTCAATGAGTCACTAATTCCCTCAGTCCTTGTGGAAGGAAAATAATTTTGACTTAAGTGAGAAATTTCCACTTGACCAAAGAATTCTGGCAGGTTGCTGAGGGAGTTTGGGCAATGAGGAGCCATCCTGGGCAGTCAGGATAAAACCCTGACTAACCTGGTCTGACCTTAGAGCTGGCTTTGCTTTGGTTGACTATCAAGCTCATGAGATCCCTTCCTACTTGAATTATTCTGTAATTATACTCTCAGAGCTCTGTCTAATTAATTTTACATGACAGAAGTGATGGAGCGTCTTTATGACTTCACTGTTGAGGACAAATGCACCACGTTAGAATTCTCAGTGAAGTATATATTGGTCCTAGACCAGGAAAAGGTTAATTATTAAAAAGTGTGGTATGGCATATTAAACAGTAAACATATAGTTTATTCAGTAGTGCCTTTTTTACACTTAATTTCACGCTTTGTCGCAACTTCCAAATGACTTTCTGGAACAAAGCAGAAAAATATTTGGAATTTGAAAAGAAAATCAGATTCTTCTACTTCATTTTATAAATTGCAATAATAAAATACTTCAATGCAATAGTTAGGTTCTTGATGTAGATCAACTTCAGGAGTATGCATTTCAATAAAAATTCTGTATTATTTTTATTTAAAAGCCTTCCAAATAAAAGCCATTCGAACTCCCTTTGCCTGCAGAACTATGTTTAAACTAGCTTTTTTTCTTCTTTCTTTTGGTGAATCTTCTTTTTTCCCTAGTAACTAGCTACAGTAGCCCAGAGTTCAGTGTTCACTGTGGCATAATTCACTGACTGAAAACAGATTCTTGTACAGGCTGCGTAGCCCGGGCCACTTTCAGTGCTTTTGTATCTTCATTGTTATCATTAAAGGATTAATGAAGTCAGATGTAGTTTAGAATTATTTTTTTCCATTATCCACAAGTAGTGTATGATATACGGAAGAGGACTAATAAAAATGAGTCCAGTATAAAAGACCCACAGAGTCATGGGATGATTAAGGTTGGAAGGGATTTCTGGAGATCATCCATGCTTAAACAGGGTAACCTAGTGCACATTGGATCGGATTGAGTCCGAGTTTTGAATTGAGTTTTGAATATTTGAACCGATTGAGTTTTGAATATTTGAATATTTGAACCGATTGAGTTTTGAATATTTCCAGAGGAGACTCTTCAACCTCACTGGGTAGCTTGCGCTGTCAAGAAGTTTTTCCTCAAATTCTGATGGAACATCCTGTGCTTCAGTTTGCAGCCGTTGCTTCTTGTCCTATTGATGGACACCACTGAAAAGAATCTGGTCCCATCTGGCTCATTTAAGGTATTTATCACCTCTCAGACTTCTCCTCTTTAGGGTGAACAAGGCTCTTATAGGGCAGATGTTCCAGTCCCCTAATCATCTGCGTAGCCCTATGCCGGACTCTCTCCAGTAGTTCCATGTTTCTCTCTTACTGTGGAGACCGGAACTGGGCACACTACTCTGGATGGCTAAGCAGATGCGGAGGATCACATCCTCTGACCTGGCAACTCTCTCCTCATGTACCTCGAGATTGGCCTTCTTAGCCACAAGGTCACTTTGCTGGCTCATGTTCCACTTGTCCACCAGGATGCCCAAGTCCTTCCATGCAGAGCTGCTCTCTGGAAGGTCATTCCCACCCTTTATTAGTGCATGGGGATGTTGCTCCCTAGGTGCAGGACCCTGCACTTGCCTTTGCTGAACTTCATGAGGTTCATATAACAGAAGTAGTTGCAGAGAGTTGGTTGCTTTCATAGAGCAGCTGGCAAGAGAAAATTGCCAAACAAATCACTTCTTGTAGCACATATTCAGTGCAACGAAGTAATGAGACTATATTTAAATAATATATGACTTTTTTCTTTGTATTTCCAATGTATTAGGAGTACTGCAATCTCAAAATACCTATTTAATTAGACAAGAAAATGAATGCTAATAAGATGAGGCATCTACACATGCGAGCTAAGGGATGAATTAACTAGCACCACAGAGGAATAAGCTATATTGTGGGGAAAGAGGAGATTGAAAAGTTATTTCTGAGATAGAAGTTTGACTTTGAACTAATTACTGAGCAAATGATCAATCATTAAAGCACTTCAGAAGCTATAAAAAATTGTCAGGTTTACCTAAGGGTAATGACAGAACAACAGACTTGTCCAAGGGGACAAGTTTTTCTAATACAGTTAGAGAAGTAAGGAAAGGAGAGGCAAACAGTGAACAGAGGAAGCTTAAAGAATAATAAGTAGTTCAAAATCAGACATTTACTGAGTGGATCCAATACAATTGTAAATAATCTATAAGAATTAAGATTTAATTAAAAAGCAGGCCAGAAGTTGCTAGGAATGTGACTCTCAGATCTGCTACCATTCCTGACCAGATGTCATATAGTTTTAGACCCATGTGTGCTATGAAGCCACAATTCCAGGCAGGGGTGCTGTTCTTATAGGAACTGGGCCTTAAACTGAGCATCTCTCTAGGAAACTTTTTGATGTACAATAACCACACACTCTTATGTAGAATACCAAGTATACTCAGTATACTGCTGGGTGGAATATTCCTTTCTACAACTGGGGAACTGAGATGTGTTCCACTGTGTATTCAAGTATATTCAATTCCCTGATCTATAAAGATCTCTAAAGATTTCTTTGCGATTTATGAGATACCTACATTTACAACAGAGAAGACTTGTAACCTAATTTGAAGGAGAAGGAGAGAAACTGACTCTTCCAGGGTGTGGTTCACTTCATCCTGAATGTACTTATGTAAAATAGGTTTCCTTAAAGTACCAGCTGGTCTCCTTTGACTAGAAAGGAGACAATTTCAACTCTAAGGTTAAGTAAAATAAATCACACCCAAGAGAAGGTGGTTACTGTACTCTTGGAAGTACTACCTAAATATAGAACCTCTTCCAAACCACTGAAAGGCATTGGAAAGACCTTTCTATTGCAGCTACTTCCCTATGGCATGTTTTTTGAAGGTCCTAGGTCTGCTGACTAGAATCCATTCTTACACCTTACCTCTTTGGGAACAAAGGTTTTATTCCCTTGAATTTGCACATCTTCTCAGGGCAACATTGCACTGATTCAGCTTTCCTTAAGTTATATGTAACTTAAAAAGAAAGTTCCCTAAAATCGTTTCCCCTATTTAGAATGTAAATGCAGATGGAGACCAATTTATGCACATATTCTGAAGCAGGTCAACAGCTTATATGCAGTCCCAGATGTTCTGGTGGGACTATTAATGTTCATATGTTTTCATACCATTTTCCTTTTACAGTAGCCACTGAAACTAATCCTTTGTGTCAGAGGTGTTGCATGGTGTCTTCAGCTACCATCCAAACAAGTGATGCTTTTCCATAAATCAGCTGAGCAAACTGCCTTGACCTGAAACAACAGTTTTTCAGTCATGTACTGTACACAGTTAAATCAATGTATAATTGACATAACTGATTCACCTCCTTTGGCAGAGCAGTTTTTCCTAAAATCTGCCAGTTTTTAATCCATCCCAGCTAAAGAGATAATATGACCACATGTTTTACAATATTTCTCAGAGTTCTTCATAGTTAGTATAGGGAATACTCAGAGACTATTACTATTACAAATATGAGGGCAACCCTATTTATCACAGTCAACTGGCTGACTTTTAACGTGATCACCAAATACCATTAAACATATAATATAATAAAAATTAAGAGATATTTAAATTGCAAAAAACATCTTACTAAGAAGAAAATACTTCAGTGAAACTGCATTTTTATCTTCTTTGGAAAATAAAAATATATTCAGTAATTTTACACCACATCATGCTCAGTTATATTTACTGTAAAATGGCAGACAACCTCCAAAAATTGTAATACTTTTTAACAAGTCACTTCTGATATTTTTTACAATAGGCTTTTATTCTTCATTGTCTTTTTTTCTTTTGATACATATATATTACTAGTTATTGTACAGAGTATTAATAATACCTATATTTTATATAACTACTAAGAATACAATACCATGGTCTACAATGTCTTTACCATTATTTTTTATGTTATAAAAGGTACTGAATGCAAAATATTTATTAAAGAACAGATACACATGTGTGCACCCCCATTCCAACACTTCAAATGACATCATGTATTTATGTGATATCAACTGACAAAATAAGGTTGATTTTATCACTGTCAGTATAGGAAAGATTTGCAGAATGTGTTACGCAGAGACAATATTCAAAGGCTACACAAATAACACAATATATCGTCACGAGAAAAAGTTTAGTCATAGCTGCTATTATCTCTATCAAAGACAGAATTCACAGCAGACTATACACATTAGGCTTTTAAAATGAGGCAGATATTTCTAATGGAAATACATACTTAAGTTTTTGTTGTTAAACGGAATATTCATATACCTTAAAAGCTAAGTTTTCTATCTGTGCCACTTCCCCCATCTTAGCCAGGAAAAGGCTATATATGTTCTTTTCTTATGACATTGAGAAAATAGAGCTCTCTTGCTGACACAGGTTTATTTTCTGTTCTAGGATGACAGGGGTAGACCGATGGGAGTAGAACAAGCTTTGTTCATGTGTTAAGGAAGGAAACGTGAGCCATATTAAATCTGCTGTTCCCAAGGCTTGGAGTAGAGCAGTGAAGGGTATAAAGATGTTTATTAATTCAAATAACTGTAATATTGCATCAGTAGCACTCATCAGTGAGTACACTCTCTATATATTTATGTTAACTACTGTCACTTTAAAACTGTTATAAAGGTGCCGTACAGATGTGTAAGCTAAGATTTGCATATAACTGAATTCTGGATATAATTTCATAACCAGCCACTGCTTCTTCACCTTGGGCTGTAATGTCCTTCTAGAATATTCTTTATCAGTAAGGTCAAGTGTCATTAAATACAGATAAGAATGAAAAATGATGCTATAAGTGAAAATAGTGGGAAAATGGTTTTAGTACATCTAAAGGACATTGTTTTCTATAGGCATAGTTCATCTTTATGCTTGAGCCATTTTTGATTTTTATATCCAAACCCACTAACTTTTTTCTTTTCTTTCCACTGGCTCTTTGCATTATCCTCTTGAATAGATATGATACATGCATCTCATTCCAATACACAAAGCATTTGCATTACATGCTGGAGAGCAGCATCTGAAGAACTTAGCTTGGAGCAAGGCTTGGCAGCTGCCAAGCTCTCTGCGCGGCGGGAGGCAGAGCTTCTTCTGCATCTGATACTCTGCTGCCAGCTGGCCACGATCCCTTGCTTTACCACCACATGCGTCACTGCCCTTCTATTTTGCGTGGGGAATTACTAGAACTGGAGCCATTTGTATTGTGACTAATAGTTGAATAATTAGCCTGCAGGAAAATAACTTTTTTTCTCATTTATCACACTGTTACATTTAAAACGTGTTGTCATTAAAGAAATGAAATATTGGCATTGTAGGTATTTATTTATAAATGAAAGCTATGCCATGCAATGAAAGTACTTTTTTTGTCAAAATAAGATCTGTGTGGAAATATAGAAAACTGTAAGTTACACTGAAAATAAGTAGTTATGTAACGCTGGTATAAGAGCTTGATGTTAACTGCATAAAATCAATACTAGGTGTTTAGACGATGGCTTGGCACACACTTGCATGTATTTTAATATTTTACATATTTTGACAAATTTTATGGAAGGTAGTGGATATATGCGTCAAATATACCTTTCTTCTCCTACCTTGAGTTACTTTTGAAATCTGTTGAAAAATATCATTTCTAACGTTAATAAGTAAACAATATCAAATGCTATTTGCCACAAAATAGTCCTTCAGTCATCCCATTTTTTTACCTACATTCTATATTCAGACATTGCCGTGATTTTCTGAGCCTCTGGGTTGGTTTGTACAGGTATTTTTTTCTTCAGTTTATATATTGCTTCTCATCTTCTGAATAAGTGCCTCCATCATACTTTTAAAAACAGGAAAATAAAATAAAACACAGACTGTAGTCTAAAAAGTAGACTACAGACCAGTTTCAGTCGAGTACTATGGTTGTATTTTAGCAGCTGTTTCAGAAATATCAGGTCATCCTTTCAGGCCTTGGGTAATGGAAATATATGGGACTTGATTCACTAATATAAACTTTAGTTACATTAATTGATTTCATGGCCTTTCAAGTCTTAATTATAAAAGAAATGAAGTAAGATAAAGTTGGGGATTTATCAGCCAATATAATGATTTATAATGAAAACCAGCAAGCATAGAACTGTATTATTCTTGATCCTTATTAACTGTGCCATTCGGTCTTTAGGGAAGTTTTTCTAAAAAGCCTGTATTACTCTGTAAAATATTTTGTACAGGGCCTTAAATATTATGTGTAGATGGGCAGCGCTTAAAACAGCAATCTAGGTACCCATTTGGGATATCAGCTGAAGGCCCTGCTTGTTAACACTTTATAAAGGGAAACCTGCTCTGAAACTTGTGTAAAGCAGCAGTAGCAGTATTTCCTTCGCTTAGTATCAACTACCTTCACATCACGGTTTAAGAGAGTTTACTGATCTTAAATTGAAAATTAATATCTCAGTCTGGTGAGAACAGGACTGTGAGCATGATCAAGAAAGAAAGAAAAAAAATACTGTGTAATCTTTCCAGAATACAGAAAGCTAACAGTTGTTCTGAAGCTTCAAAGATTTCTTTTTTAGGCGTGTGCTTAGAAGATGTAATAGACTTCCTGTGAATTGTTATTAATATGTTATTCTGGCAGCCAGTATATTTGTCAAGTTCTAAATGAAACTTCCAACACAGGAAGTTTAAGGTCATCATTTGACATACATCTTGTGTTAATTCGTAAAACAGTGAAAAGTGGTTGTTCTAGTATCCATCTGTAGCAATGTAAAGCAGTTTTACGAGGCTTTGGAATAAATACATATAAGATGATACACATTTTTCAGCTGAGTCTGACATCTAACTTCATGAATAAAAAAGACCCTATTAATCATGGGATGATAGAGTCACATAGATGGTATTTATCATTCTTGTAAGAGAATGAGTTGTCTCTTGTTAATGTTTTGAGGAAATGCTTAGTAATTATAGAGAACAAAAGTCAAGAAAATGCAATATGCATTTAACTTGTACAGGAGCTTAGATATTTGTATCTAACTTTGTATTAACCTGCATATGTGGAGCATATTATTCATTTCTATGTTTATTAATGCATATTTATTAATACACACGTGAGTTAATAGTTAACTTGACAACCTGAAGACAAGGGAATTTATACACTTGATGTGCAACATCACAAGTACTCAGACAATCTACAGAAGAGAACACATACAAGCCCTGTGCAGCAAGGACACAGAAATGGTATTTGTAATGAATACCTAATACTATAAATTATCAATAATTTGGTACCACATTGTTTATTTCCTGGAGTCAACATAGGATGTTGACACGTATAGGGAGACTTTATTATTACTTAGTTCCTAATGCAAGACTGAGAGTGTGTAATGACAAACTCATTTTTGGTGTATACCTGCTGATTCTGTGGGAAATGCAGAATCTTTGCATCTGTCATAGACTTTTCAATATGACTTTATTCATATGCCTGTCTGAAAAAATAGAAGCTTCCTGCCTTGTGCATCATACTTCTGGCACACAGATGACATCATTTAGGAATTTCAGCTGATTTGTTGCAATCTAATGATTTTTTCACCCTGAAAGACGGAGGATCCTGCAAGGACCAACAGGCTCCGAGGGTTCCCCCACCTCGCTTGCCGGGCCTATTCCCCTGCCCTGGCCCAAGAGCCACCTCAGCCCTGGTGGCTGAGATGGGGCTGGGACTGGGGGGAGACACGAGGTGAGGGCAGGTCTGGGACCAGCAGGGCTGAGGAGGCCCTCAGCACCTGGCAGAATCCTTATTTTGGTGCCATAAATGATACTGGTCTCATATTTCAGTTATCATCTAAGAAGGCTCTTTGATATTTATTTAATTTTTTTTCTTCCTTAAGCCTACAATGGGTTAATTTTATTTGGCTTTGCTGCCATAGTTTGTGCATTGCACACAACTTTATCTTGAACATATGTGTGCACAGATAGGGGGATTCATGAATATTGTATATATGCCTTCTGATCTTGCTTCTGTTTCTTCAAAGAAGGGGAGAAAACCTGAAATTCTTACTCTTACAGTGAGTTAGTTACGTAAATAAGATGACTTTCTTGGATAAGACAAATTTTGTCCTCTTCCCTTTCTTTGCACCTTTCCTTCCATCCATCTCCTTTGAAATGGCATTCGACATATTTTCAGCATATTTTATTACTGGTGAAGGTTTTTTTGTTTGTTTTTGCTTTTGTTTTTAGGTATTGGAAATAAACTCAATTTTTTAAATTATGGGATTATATCTTCCTGTAATGGACAGCTGCTATCCAGAATCAGAGCCACAGGCCAAAGACTAGGCTTTGGGTGGGTTTGAAGGAAGCCACATTTAACAAACCACTGATATACATCCTTAAGACTTATGGACCTTGAATTTAAGCACATTTTTAAAGCTTCCCATCTGTTTTCAAGGTGTCCTCTGTAATGCTATTGTGCTCTGCAAACAGAAGAGTGGTAATATGTTAATTCTACTCTGTGTTCCCTTTTCTGAGTTCTTAAAAGCACTGAGGCATGTCAGTGCCTTATCCTCTCTTAGATTTGTAATGGGGCGTTCTTGAAAGCCGCATTCCTCCAAAAGGGACAGGCACTAAAGTATATGAATGACAAGATGTGCAAGTAGCAAAAGTATTTGTTGTTTTCCCTTTTATTATTTCAAACTACCCGTAAGTAAATCTTAGACTTTGTAGAAGTAAAGTCTTTCTAAGTCCAGTTTAGTACAGCAAATTTGGCAATGACCTCTTCATCCTCCTTTTAAACCTTTATTAAGTCTGTTTAATGGTTTTATTATATTTTTGAGATCTTTGTTCTTCTGCGTATTGCAGCATATTGGTGTTTCTGACTCTTGGCCTTTTCTGCTGCTCCATCCCAAGGTGTTGAAAACTGCTTCATGTACTTTTAAGTGTTGATGAAATAGAAATTTTCAGGACTGCTCAATATTAAAAGTCTACAGTTGGATTAAACTTGATGGACCATATGGTTATTTCCAATTCCATGTGATTTTGAAAGCTCTTCCTATATTTTATATTTTGCTTGTTAGGGAAATCTAGATCTTCACATTGTAAATCAACTTTCTACATGACCCTGCGTGTGCAGGGGAGTTGGACTAGATGACCTCGACCTCTAGAGGTCCCTTCCAATCTTAAGCATTCTATAATTCTATAATTCCCCAAGCCCATCATTGCCTCTCTCTGGAGCCAGCTGTGAGCATCAGTTGCGTAAATTTTCACCAAGAGAGTAGTCACACCTCTTCTGTATCTAGTAAGAAGTTAATTGAGGGCAACTTTTAAGACTATAAACTAAAGCTTAGAACTGAACTAACTGAACTTAGAATTAAGGTATGAAGAGAAATAGATAATGGTATTACTTTTCATTTGCTGTTCTGAATTACAGGACATACAAACCAAGGCAGTAACTGACCTCTCTGTGAGACAGCAGCTGAGTGTCAACCTTTGGAGGTCTAGTGCTCTCTCACATTGCAAACCTTTCTGTTCTCTTGCTTAGGAGCCCTTAGTACAGCTCAGTCTGATAGCTGACCTATTGCTTTTCCTCTAGTTTGGTTGTAGCTATCACGAATATGACTGATTTTCAGCTGTTGGGTGGCTGTTGGTGTCTGCCTACCTACAGAGTTTTTGGGTGGCTGTAGGTAGGGTTTTTAAGTCCCTAAAATGATCAATAATTCACTTGCTTCTATTCTAAAGGGAGATAATACCCTGCATCCTCAGATACTTTGAAGGTCTACAAGACATCTGTCTATATCTGTATGTAGCAAATGGCATATGTAAAATATGCAGTCCTGAAGCTGCACATTGTATGTGACGTGCCAAGTACTCATCTTATTCAATCCCCGAACTATCAAAACCACACTTTTTTTCTTGGCTTTTTGCTCAGTGCAAAGCTTTAGAGACAGCAGACTGGTTGACAGATGTTGCCCTCATACTTTCTGTATTCATTATGTATTTGACACCTGATTATGTATTTGTTTTCTCCATGTATTTGTTTGTTGCCCATGAAGCATTCCTATCTTCCCGTCTATTTCAGAAACACCAGTTTACCTCTATATCATTGCTACCTCCTCTTTTATGTATTCCCTTAACCGCAGGTGATATGGATTCTTGTCTATATCTGTGTCCTGCCTTAATGTATGCAGCATGTTTATGTCTGATGTAAGTGTGCATACTTCCACTCTTCTTAGGTACATTTTTCTCTCTGTGGAAATAAAAAAAAAATAATCTGGAGTTGTTATTTTCGTATTTCAATAAATTATTTTAATAGAAAGAGGAAATTAGTATTTTACAAATTCTTGTGCCAGTTATGGTGTGTAGGAACTGATATTGCTGATTCTGCAAGCAACTTCATGTACCTGGTTAGTATGATGAATTATGGAGTGAAGAATTTTTAATGCATGGATACAGGTATGCATGTGCATGTATACTGAAATTACACAACATAAATCTCTTTCCCTGACTCTGCTCCAGTGCCTTATTACTGTAGTACTTTATGCATAACCTGACAGGAAATTATTTCTCATTTTCTGTGTATGCAACTCTTCGGTGAGCTTCTAAACTCTGTATGCCAGTAGGTTTGGCATTCCTAGTCCTTTGAGAGATGGGGCCTATGTTCTTTCTTTCTTACTAATTTCTCACATCCTTCATCCTTCTCTGGAATTATCTGGCCAGCATAACACTTGCAAAACTGTCATTCTGAAGGTGTCTAGCCAAATTGTGCACAGGGGTCACAATTCATTCATCCAAAGTTGTGGCAAGTCCTCAAGTTGATACATAGCAAATGTGTGTATCGCCATCACTTACATTAATGCTAACAGGTTGCTTAAAAGAACACTGGCTTCATAAGGTTATTATGTAGGGGCTACAGTAGCTGGTCACTCTAAATTGTGACTCATTCCTGTAAAACATGGGAAGTTAACTAAAAGCAATGAAAGAAACTTGCATGCACTTAATGCAAATAATTAATGCAATTAAATTTGTCTCTTTAGGACTATTATTAGTAAATTGTTGCAGAACAAAGTTATGTTTATACAACAAGCATTTGTACAGTTGGTATATCACGTTTATGAATAGAAGGACTTAGCTGTTATTATTTTTATATACTTTTTCCTCTTTTTTTATGTCACATAACTGCTGTTTTATTCTTAAATATAGATTAAGCCAAAAGCACCAAAAAGCCAAAAAAAAAGTATATTATGGAGGTGAAATTGGTTACTATTATAGTAAGTGGTTTATTTCATTTTTCTATGTCTGTGTTGATTTCTTAACCTCTCTAATGCACTTACGTGATCTTAAGTTATTGCCAAAAAGTTGTCGTATTGCAGGCTGCTCTACTGCAGCTGCATTTTTCATGCTGTGTACGCAGAGGTTTGTTCTGGCTTGTGTACCCTTGTTGTCCAAGCGAGCTGAACCCACAGAGAAAGAACGATCAATACTTCGGTGTCGTTACCTCATTGTCTCATAGCTGACTTCTTACTTAAGACCTGGTGTTCTGAAACCTGCGTAGCCCAGTTTTATTAGGGAAATGTGGATAAAAATGTGGGTTAATCTAGGCCAGAAAGTAACTCTTGAAAGGGCAGTAGAAGAAATGAAGAACCAAACGCACAGGAAGGAAATGGGGCATGAGAGAATATGAGATGGTGCTGTTCATTATATGGTGTCTTTCATAGTTTGTTTGGGTCTTTTTGTTGTTTTTTTTTCTCTTTATTTATTTATTATTTTGCCATTTAACCCCATGATTAAAAAAAAAAAAAAAATCCTTTGGCAGATATACTGTGTTTTCCCAGGAAGAAAAAAATATTTGTTTCTTTTTACATTAGAGACAAGGACAAAGATGCCTTGGAATTTGTATATAGGATTTTGATAAAACTTATTGTACAGAAGTTTATTATAGTTCTGTGGAAACAAATCATTGTATTGCTTCGACAGGAAGTAATTTGTGAGTTAGAGATTAGACAAGCAGCATACTTAATTCTATCAAACTGCATAGATTTGTAAGCAATCTATGTGTCTGAGATCTCAAGTAGAGTTAGCAATGTCTTGTAGAGATTTACTGTAGCAGTAATAGCATGTCTGTGGAGAGAGGATGCACCCAAGTAAAGGTCAGTCTGTCTGCCCCTGAAAATTGTGAGCCCCATATTATCTGTTTGGTTTGGTGCCCCATGGAGATCTTGTGAATTAAAAGGTGCCTGCCTTTATAAGCAGAGCAGACTGAGGAAGAAAGGATGCTGCAGCTATAGAGTTATTATGCGTGGTGGAGAGAAGCCATTAACATGAATTCCCCATCATCTGAGTATGTTCATGACTCTGGGTCATGCAGTTTGTGATTCCTGCTTCTTAAGCCTGCTAAAATAACTTCTCCCAAGCAGACTAATCCACTGAGCAGCCACTAACCTTGAAAATCATTTAAAAATATTTTTAGGAACCTTTTCTAATTTGGCTTCATTCTTTTTCCCTTCTTGATTGTATAATTCACATTATATTTTAGCTTCATTTTGCTGAAATAAAAAGTATAATTTTCAGCACCAGATATGCTCAACTCATGTAATAACAATAAAATGTCTTCATATAATTTTGAACCTGAAAAGATTTGCAAACAACTAGGCTGTCACTGTAAACATTCTGTTTTTTCATTGGAAGTTTTATCCTGTATAATGGCTTGTTGATACTGCATGAGGAATGCACAAGCAGTGGGCCATTTCTTCATAATATTTAGTCCATCTGTATGAACTTCAGGTGCCTTTTCCACTAAGGTTATTTCCTTCTTTTTGTTGTTCCATTTGAATTCCTCATGCCTTCATTGCCTCTTCTAACAGGGATTTCTGTTTCAGTGGACATTGTAATTGAGAGAAGCTAAATGAACCCCCACTATCCCCATTTGTCTTGAAGGCAAGATAACCACTTATGCAACTTTCACTCCAATTTTGGTCACTGAAGCATTTTACCGGTTCTGATTAGTCCCACAGAGTGGGAGCATCCTCATCTTGTCAGTTCAGAAGAGTCATTAAAACTTGTGTAAGCCGTGGTGATGCATGAGCTCGGGGTATGTAAATTCCCTGTTAGTGAATACATTCTTCATCCTGTCAGGTTTCTGCTACCTGCTGTTAACTCTGTAGGTAACTCGGTGCAGCTGGTAGAGGAAAAAACGTTGAAAGCAGATTGCTTGTCAAGAAATTGCAGAGGTGATGCTTACACGTTCATAATTAAGCTTACTTAGAGAACCTTGCGTAAAACTGATTTTCACATCATTTGCATAGAATAATCATAAAACACAGCTTATGTAAAATAGGTTACAACAAATCTGAATTTTTCACTCGATATGGAAAGAAAAAAAATGGAGGAATTAGCACGGCAGTTAAGTCATACCAATTACTTAAAAAGGCAAGTATTTTACACATGTATTTTAAAATGGGGAGGGTTCATGTAATCTCTCTCTCTCGAGCTGCTTTCCTTAGTGCTGCTGGTACTGGTGGTTCGCCTGGCACGAGGTGGTTCATCCCAGCGGGCCTGACCGGTGCGCAGTAACAGGGGTGATGTCCACATGCCCTTGAGCTGACCTTGAGGAATCTCTCTGCTGCAGCTGAAGGAAGCAAAGTGCCTGGGGCTGGGGAGTGTGTTGTTTTTTAAACTTGCAGGGATTTTTAACTTATTTTTTCCTCTAATATATGCAAGGACAAATACTACTGCTCATACACATGTCAGTTCTCCAAGGACTGCCTGACCACTTGGCAGGAGGATAATACTACATAATAAAATTCAGTATAGAACAGCACCAGATTTTTTACTGTAAAAATGTTTGACAATCCTTAAACTTGACCGTTGATGCAATACATGACTTTATTTAAACTGATTAGTATTACTAACTTGCAAAAATTAACTATATGATATTTTTTCTCAGTCAAAATCATTTTCCGAAAAGCAGTCCATTTCACAGGCCCTGCCAATTCCCATTTAAGTTTGTTCATTACTCTTGCATGTAATGTAGAATTGTAATGTCTTTTTGTATTCTAATGTCTTTTTGATAGTATTTGAGTAAAGGCATGTCTTAAATAAAGCCTTTTAATTCTTTTCAAAAGAAGTAATGGCAAAGCTCTTTTTTTGTAATTACTTAAAATGAGGAATTTGGGGAGCATGGGACCCAAATGCCGTTAAGAATTTATTGCAGATTCTGTTGGCTGCTGTCTGCATCTCAGCTGGCTTCAGATTTGTCTTTTCCTGAATTTATTACATACATTCTCAGTCCATGGGAATTCTGGTTCCAGACTCAAGGAGATTTATCAGAAGCAAAAAATAATCTTTCAGACCAAAAGCAGCACTGTAACATTTTCTCCTTATCCTTATTCAAAAGCAAGCCATAGCTTTGTTTCAGGATTTTCTTGCAGCGAAAGGAACTTAAAATTTCAGGAAATTTCTGCAGAACTGTAGAAACATTTTTTTTATCTATTGGCAAAGTTTGTCTAAACAAAGACAAAGCTCTAAGTATAAGAAGACATATGAAAAGCAAAGCCCAATATTTTAATGTATTCGTAAAAATGTAGAATACCATATTTATACTGAATTGCACTGAAAGCTAAATTTGGTGCTGTAAGAAAATAACAGGTAGTAGTATATGATTGTAACAACACATTTCCATATTTTTCGTTCTCACACAACTTAGAAGAGAATGGGCTACATAGGTTACTAGGTTAAATTCCATGCAAAATTGTAAGGTTAAGATGGTATTTTTTAAAGACTTTTACTGTCAAAAGTATGTGTTTTCACATTGTTCTTGTTCAGCTCAGAGAACTGAGCTAATCTTTCTCTGTTGACAGTGAGCAATAGAGCTGGCATTGCTTGAATGTCACGGTTATTGCCAAGAGCAGGGAGTTTGTAATGGAGCTGGTTTGCCTCCCACAGGCATTAGGTGTCATTGTAGGTGCTCCAGACACTGCTACAGATCTGACAAGCCAGACTAATCCCTGCCTGTCTGAAGAGGCAGCCTGTGGCGCTGCTTAAAAAGCCTGGAGACACCTGTGCTCAGGCAGCTCCATCCCATCCCCTCAGGAACTCCCCTTACCAACATTACCAGGCTTTATCTCTTCATTAGCTAATAGCTGCCAAAGGTTTTTGAATGATAAGAGCGTTTGTGTGTGGTTGTGTGTAGTTTTGTCAGAACTTGGAAGTGGTACGTGAAACACGCCATATCAAATACCAGGAATGGCCATGCTTGTTCCTTTTCAAATCCTGCTTTGTTTCTGACTTTAAATGGTGAAGGTTTTGGTAATTTTCTGGACTTTCCAAAGTACACACTCAGTAAGAAATGTCTGACCTAAGAAACCTCAAGCAACAAATCCTAAGCTATGTTTGGTTGATCTCCTATTCATTGACAGCTATATAAAAGACTTAAAAGTTTCAGCAACTTACAGATCACATAAGTTTTTCTCTAAAAATACCGGCTTCTACCTAAATGACATCTTAACTCTGTATTTCATCTTTTGTGGATCAAAACATTGAAATGGTGGCTATGTCATCTTTAAAGTACACAGTCATTAGCAACAGGGTTTTTTCTCAATGCCTTCTCTTCCAATACAACTTGTATCTTCAACATTTCATAAACTCATGCAGAAAAGGACTCAGTCTTCCAGGTGGATATTAGGCTACTAAATCTTTGATTCTGTAAAGAAAGAGCTGATGTCAATTAGCAGTAACTGAATTACCAAAAAACAAACAACCAAAAAAACCCCAGCATCACCAAACAAAACAAAACAAATCTTAGTTAACAATCTTTGGACATTATTACTTTTTTCTGTCTGTTTCTTATTATTCTTTCTGCTTCTTTGCTGTTTCTTTAATCGCCTCAGCCTCACCTGGCTAATAATCACTCATTTAGAACAGATTCCACTTTAGATTCAGTTTTTCATTGCAAGGCAATGCACTGAATATGAGATATTCTGCTGTTGCATTCAGAGCATAAGAATGAGAAGAACTATTTTCGTTGTTGTTTATTAATTTTTAGCTGTGTGGGTGGTTTCTTTTTTAATGTCTAGCAAAGAACTCAATTATGTACTTAGTGTTTTACTGGGGCCTGTCCTTAGGCAACTTGTTCATAAAAAAAAAAACAGTGTCATACTTTAAGCCTATATCAGTTTTCCATTCCTCTGTCTTATCCCAGAGAAGCTATTACACTTCTTAACAGGCTTTTTTAGACTGAAAATAAATAGTATAAAAATAGCACACTAGAAATACATGTTTTATAATGTCGTATTGTTGTGTGTTAGACACAAAAAATGTTTTTCATAGTCTTATAAGATACTGCAAACCATTTCTCATAGTTGATTGTAAGCTGTTAATTCAAATTATAGTAGAGACTTTCTCACTGGAGTTGCATGTGTTAGCGTTAGAAATTCCCGCTGCAGGCAAGTACTGCTCTGGCAGTAGGCAGTGACCTGCTCTACCAGCCGCTTGTTTTTCAGAAGACGAAAACTCAATTTCCTCCTATCTGTAATGGTCTCCATACACACACTAAGCGCGCAGCGTTGCTCCTAGTGCGGATCGAGGCACCAACACTTTTCTTGTGAGCAGCACCATAGTGACAGTGTGGGGAAGCATCCTGCCCATCAGCGTTACTCCTTTTGTGCCTCATGGAACAGGCGGATGGAGGGAAGCATTTTGTTCTAAGTGCTACCAATTCTTCATCTTCATACTTGTTTCAAATTCCTGATAATGTTAATATTTTATGAGCACTTGTAAGCATTTAGGATACTTTCATGAAAAAGAAAAAGTGTATAGTGCATAATTTTAATGAATATCATGTGCCTACTAGCCGCTGAGATTATTTCATGTAAAGACTACTTAAGTGAAAGATGTGAAGATTAGCATATGAAAATAAGTAAAGGGCAATTTTAATCTCAGGCAGCACGCTCTTCAGAGCTTTGCCTCTACTTCAGTGTCTTCTACTTATTACCCAATGTTTGCTTTCCTTTGTTTTTCTTAAAATAAAAACGTGGTATTTTCTTTCAGAAAATTATCATTCCTGGTTTGTTTCTCAGACATATTCTGCCTTACAGGTATTTCATTTTCTAAAATGCTTACATTTTAAAGTTATGGATCTGTAGTCTTAATCAGGTGTGCCGACAAAACGGTTCATCCACTTCATTGTGACCTGACACTGAAAATGCACATTGCAGTATTGAGTCTGAGTCAGAAACAAATATAATTCAGAAACATGAATTCCATTCCAGCATTTTTTGAAACAGCAGTATAGCTTCTAGAAGAATTTATAAGGAACAAAGAAGTTGTCGTCTTTTTATATTCCCCCAGCCATCTGCCTGCACAAAGAGGAGGGGGGGGGAGAACAGTCGTGAAAACATGAATAAGAAGGAGTTTTAGTTGAGCCTAGTACATATGTATATAATTAAATGTCAGCAGACACTTACAAATAAATGACCTGTTTCCTGTTTTTATAGAGGAGAATGAAAAACAGGTTGTCTTGAAGAGAAAAGAATGAGAACATTGGTGGGAGGTGGAGGAATTGGTAAGGAGGCCCTGAAAGGAACTGCAATGACTGAAAACGGGTGTTCAGGAGGAAGCCATTGCCTGAGATATATTCTACATACACTCAGCAGCAATATCTACTTTTAGTACTTCTTTACTTTTGAGTATATCTTAATTAAACCTGATTTTTTTTTTGGTTGGAGTGTGAGGCACTGTATGCTGTTGTCTGAAAGGGAATAGAAGAACATCAGATGACAGAAGGCTCTTTATAGCATCAGAAATAATTGTGTACAATCATTAATAAAGCAGAATGATTTACATAATCATGGCAGTAAACAAATAATTTTGAAAAGGCTTTCATAGTATTGTTATTTTGTTCAGAAACTACTTAGATTATTAGTGTGAGGATTTTTTGCACAACTGTTGAATATTTTAGGGCTATATCTGTAACTATATAATCTCACACCTATTGCTTGATTGGCAGAGACAGCTCTTTTTAACTATACTCAGGAATAGTTCACAGAAGAAAAAATAAATTTTGTTAAATATAATTAAAATGAAAAGCTGTCCGGCTACATTCTTTCATTCTTTTTTCACTGATGTGGTTGAGTAAGAACATGAATACACTTGGATTTTTTTTATTTCAAAATCTTGAAATTATTAGTGCCTGAAAACATGCTAACTAACTAGTTTGTTTTGTTACATGTTTTTACAAATGTGGAATATTTAGTTAGTTACATATAAAAGCATGTTGATCAGGCAGTAACCACCCAAACTGTTATAAAAGATAGAAGCTAAAAAGTCAAACAGAATTTGAAGGCACTTTCTACACTTTGTAGACCTGTTTAATTAGAAAAAAAAAATGCAATTTATCTGAAATTAATAAATTATCCTTTAAAAATATTGTACATAAAGGAGAATGATTGTGTGAAGTTAGACTATAAATAGAATAATATATTAAGTTGAGGGCATAGGAAGAAGATGGGGTAAATTACCTACTGTAATTAAAATTTTCACAGACCCTAGATAACGGGAAAAGCCCTAACAAAAATTAGAACTGTTAATCCGATCGGGCCATGATCCTCATTAAGTTGCCTCACTGAAGAGCAAAAAGTCAAATGCACTTCAGAAGTGTTCATTTCAATTTTTTGTAACAAAAAGTGGGACCTTTAAGACTGACCTCTTAGGCTTTATTTTCTGTTCAAATAAGAAATCAATATGCAAGAACCTCACCATAAAATACTTAAAATACTCCAAAGAATGCCAATATACCATCTTTTTAAATTGCTCAAACTATTTAGAGTTCTTTTTTTATCCTATTCTTCATAAGACTAAAGTGCCCTATACCCCATTGGAAAATGCACAGAAACATAGGTCATGGTTCTCGAATGCGAAAGTTTAAAAACCTCAAACGAAAAAAGAGAACAGATAATCAACAGCGTCAAACTGGTATCACATGAAATTGGGAGCATCCTGTGTGGCAGTGCCCAACACACTGGAGCAGCATTTTTCCATTCCCTGGCTTGGCACCTGCTCTGTGGAGGACAGTAAGTGCCAGCTTCTTTGGGATTTCTTACGGGATTGCCCAGGAAGGGCATCAGAATGGCGTGCAGTCAGATGTAAATGCAGTGCACTTGGGTGGCACGGAGCCACCCATGGAGCTGACATGGCTAATCTGTACTCTTCAGTTCCCTTTCTTGCTCTTCAGTTGTGTTTTCTTGCCTCTCTTGTGTTATCCTTGCTTTCCCTTGCCTCCTGCCTGGCTTCTGATGTTCTGATTACTTGCGTATAGAAGACTAAGGAAGACCTGGACATGGACCCAGACAACAGAATTTGATCACCAATCCTAATAAATGGATAGAAAAGTCCCAATGTGGTTTGGGTTCAGGTCCCAAGAGTCCGTAACAACTCTGTGTCTTCTCTGACTAATTTCTAGTGTCATATTTAGGTTTTAGCTAAATTATACCATTCCCAGGTAATGACAGATATATTTCTAGTAAATATGTTCAATTCAATGATTGTTCATTGCTAAATTCAAAATATGTTCTAGTTCAATTATGCCTCACTTCAAACTCCAGAAGTCTAAAAGATGTAACTAATTCAGCAATCATGCAGTTACTGAATTTTAGTTTACCAGTCAAATGAGAGTGAACTGATCTCACCGTGTGGAATAATAAAGTATGGAACTGAAAAGGTCACAGGGATCCAATCTTGAGTCAACAACATCCCTATAATATCAGAACAGATTAATATTTAATTAAGGAACACTTTGTCAACATAATTGTCTTGCTAGGGTGCTGGTATCAGTATTTTCACATTTCTTGTTTAGCAGTATTGGTACTGAAGCCACCAAGTTCTTTGATTATATAGAAAGCGTGGCAGATAGGGCACTCTTGCTGATGGGCAGCCTGTACCTGACAGGCAGTGCCTCCTGCACCTTGTTCTACTGGGCTTTGCTGAGGACTAATTGGGGGATTGGCAAAGGTTACTGTTCAGTACTTTCTTACCCTCCCACTCGCTCCACAACGTACAAAGGATTTCGCCAGTAATGATTCAGAAGAGGTCATTAAGCCAGTGGAAAGCAGATTTAGAAAGAACTGGAGTGTGCTATGGAAATCTACAGCACCATTTAAATGTAATCACCTCCGAACTGAGCAGTTACAACCAGCTGGTATTTAGAGATAACACAAGTTTAAGTGTAGTGTTAGGTTGAAAGGGAAGGTGAAATACCAGCAAGAAGAGTGCATAAACAGTTATGTTCTTTTTAAAAGAGTCTTAGTGTGCTATTGCAGAAGCCCTGTTGCTTTCAAGCTCTCCTATGAAAGATCTTTGTTTGGCATGAACTCATTTTGATGGCTGTGAGTAGCTGAATGTCTGTTTTATGTGCATTTATATTATGGAACTTTATCCTGAAATGCTGTATAAATATAATCATTGACATTACAAGAAAGGAATTTGTGCACAAATTGTTTCCTTTTATATTGTCTGCTCTCTGCTCTAGCATATTTTTCAAGAATGTTTAAAAAGTTATCAAAGAAATTTTTTCACAGGAAGAAAGAAGCGTTTAATGAAATTGCATTATTGACTGGCAAGACTAACTGTTCTGCACAGTTTTCAAAGGAAGGATCTGATACTTTGAGGCATGAGGCTTCTGCAACATGATTAGGTGTAAGGACATTGCCAAAAAAAGAGCTAATTTTATTTTGATTTTAAAAAAATCATAGAAGTAGGTGACTGTGATCTGTTAGTTGTCTTATATGCTTTGACTAAACGTGTTACTACAGATATCAGTGACATTTTCTCTGCCCTGCATTTTAATGTGCTTCACTCTCCGATCATCTGTTCGAAGAATTTCAGAGGAAATGATCTTACAGAACAGCTGAGTACTTCTGCTTAATCATCCAAAGATCACTGATTTCTCTGAACATGCACGACTAATACTGGTTACTCTATTTCTTTCAGAGACCTCTCTCCTCAGAAAAAGAAAAATAATCTTTCAGAAGATATTCATATATCTCTTGATATATTCTCATATTTCACTTATGAGAGACATCTGTCCAATCGGTGCCTACACACTGGCTGGTCTATATGAATATGGGTCCCGGTTTTCAAAAACATACACATTTTCTTTTCATAACAAAAGTGATGTGGGGTTGTGGTCAGGAACTGGGGTTGTTGCAGTGCAAGACTTCAAGGAAACAGAATATGACTGCACGAGAAATTAGCTGTTACTCTTTATCAATTTTATGCAACAGCTTTCTCTAAACTAACAAGATTAATCTAAAATGATAACTATGGAAATCAGATATGGCTCCTAAGAAGCATCTTATGATGTAAATGAGAAAAGAGAAAGTTGAAGGTTAAGCATTTAGTTGATTTTTTATATTCAGTTGTATCTATATTCTGCTAGAGACCACAGGAATAAGACACCATCCTGTTAATATTCTTAAAGCAAAATGTTGGTAAGCATGAGTTACTTGAGCTTGTGTTAATCCATGTGTCTTAGATATTTACTCTAAATAATTTTGTTGGTTTTGGACTACATACACTACTTTTTTGTTTTAAATTGAAAGAAAACTTGTTTCTGGTTGATTTTAAAAATTCATTTTAAACATTTTAAATCATCTATGGCACTACATTATTAATGTCAAGAGGATGACACAAAACTATAGTATACATATGTTTTATTTTTACTTTATGACAGAGGGTTCCTAATTGATACTGGTTGAAACATCTCTTCCTTCGAAGAAGAAAAGGTATTTTAATGAAACGCACACATGGTTTATATTATGGACATCATAAAGTATACGAAATTATAAAAATATGAAACTGAAAAATCAAATTTGTGATATTAAAAATATTTAAAATCTATGCCATGTAGGTTATACATCTGTTTCGTATTCTAATATTTTTCTCTAATATTTGTTTTCCCTTTTAATCTGAAATGAAACAAAATTAAGTTTCTCATAAGGAATAATTTCCTCTTTTTGAATGTTATGTTTGCAACTTCTTTTGGATAAAAAATCGGTAGAAAGGTAGAAATGGTCACAGTGGAAACACAGTGGAAATTGCTCAAAAGTCATGTAAAATGGAGATATCCACCAGAAGAAAACCTCCATAAATGTGTTTTTAAATTTATTTTTTATTTTTATTTTTTTAAGGATTCAGAGTGGCTTATTATTAATTATTGCTTTGTATTTGCTTGCAGAGGCATCTCTTCCTATTTATATTTTTAAACATTTTTTTTCCTCAAAATCTCATGAGCCACGTCCTTGCAAGAAAGCAAATATTTATAAAATCTGATGGATAATGAAAGTCATTACAGCATAAGGAGGGCAATAAGTGTAAACAGAATCTTAGTAAGATGTTTTCTATATGTAATAGACATGGCATTTTTTAAGCTTACGTTACCAAAGCTTTAAATCTCTGTGCTGCCTCATTAAGATTGTTTACTGAAAGCAAATTTTCCTTCTAAAAAATTGCATTAACTTGTTTGATACCCACACAGTGTGTTTGCCTTATGTTGCAGCATGTTCGTCGGAGTGATTATGCTGTTTCACTAAAATGAGCAATCTAGTTAAAGTTATATTGCTGACAGAAATATTTGTTATTTAAACAAAATATTTGATGCTGCAGAATTGGGGTGGAAGAAAGGAGAATACAGTGAATATAAAATGTATGTTAAAGAATCTGACTAATAGCTACAGTTGATGGAGCAGTGATTGCTATAATTACATTTTCCAAATATCATTTGTTGCACAGCATAACTTTCCGAAACCTATACTATCTCAAAAATTCATGATCTCACTTCAGCAAGAAGGTGATATTTTTATCTTTGAAATAAAATTGTTAATTTATGAGGCAGTGCTGAAAACAAACAAACAAAAAATAGCTCACAAAGCGCGTAGAAAGCTTTAATTTCATTGCAGGAAGGGAAGGGTGAGGCATTCATTGTGCCAGGCTTACACAACCAGAAGATTCACATGTTAAAAGTTCTTGGGGTGGAAGGGACTCATTTGCATTGGGACCCTTAGGAAAATTCAGTGAAATTAATTTTGTCATCCTACTTGGGTCTATCTTTAGTTGATTTTGCAACTAGTTCAAATGAGGCCTGTGTCGGTTTTAAGATGAGCCTAACTAATCAGTTAAGCAGTACAGCTAATTATCTACTTTATCACTTGTTTTGAGTATATTTTCTGAATGCCATCCTGTAAACAAGGCCCCCATCATTTAACTGCTGCTTCCTTCCTTAGGGTGCCCGGCAGATGTTCATGCACTGTCATTTCCCTGTGTAGATGTGCAGCAGACGTGTCTGCAGCACATGGTGCCTTGCTGAGGTCTGCTGCAACTATCAGGGCTGTGTAGTTGAGGAGCACAAGCTGCACTTAGGCTTTCTTCACTTAATATAAACCAGGGGCAGATTAAAATATCTGGAACATTTTCTGGGTGAAGCCCTGAAACTGCACTATTGCAGTATGGGTACCAGTACGTTTTGCATCTACTCTTCCTTTAGTCTTGTTGGCTGATTGCAGCCAGCCTTCCCATTTCCATGCTCTCCACAGTGAGCTACCACAGCAGAAACCATCCCCACTCACCGCCGTAGCGGCAGGACTCAGCCAGAGTTTCCCTCTTTTCCCTTGGAAATCCATGCCAAAGTAAAACTCTGCCCCCAGTAAGGGAACACATACATTTTTCCCTTCTGTTTTACAAAAAACGTGAACATCTTACATGTAAGAATTCAAAAATATTTTCAGAAGAGACCATCCCTTGCTTAAGTATTTTATAAAACACAAAATCCATTCTGAAAACCTCAGTATTCCCTTCTTTGCATGCTGACATGGGACAGTCCATCTCTTCCCGTTACTTTCTTCCTTACTCTTGACCTGGTTGTGGTCACTGGCAGGGAGTTTCACCTCCCACTCAGTGTCTTCAAACTTTCCTTTAAGCCTCGTGGAAGTGCCGGCATGCTGCGCGTTCAGAGGATTAAGTAGACTCGTCTTCATCCATGGTTTTCTTGCATCTTTCAGACCAGTCTAGGAGTGGAATACTTGCTTCTCTCTCTGATGTCTTACTCAGGTACTGCGAAATGTTACCCAGTACCCAGTTGTTAGCCAGTATTTGGCACAAAGTTAATGAATGAACATTCGATTTCTCCACAGAATTCCTGGTATTTTTGTTTGTGTTTTATACTGAATGGCATGTTTTTCATCCCACATAGTGTCAGCTTTTAATGAGATAGTGTTTTATGGCCAAGGTATTACAAAATGTGGTCTGGCAAAATTATTTGCCTTTAGTGATGCATTCTAATTTGATTTTTGAAATTTTTACTGTAAGCTGTAGGAGGTTACAGTAACACAGCAGTTGAATTAGCTGGGCAGAAAAGGGAAAGGCATCATTTGTTTTTCTTCAGTCACAACATTTCAATTACATTTATTTGAAATGTTATGCTTCCTATTTTATAGTTATATAAATAAGTGCTTAGGGGTAAGGAATGAGTTCATGCCTTCCCTCTTGAAAGGGTATAACAGTAATCGATAATCTTGTCTAGGGTTTACACGGAGAGATTTAGAATGATTAATATTTATGACTAATACTTTAAGCACTGAATTGCTTTGTATATGGCAAATTCTATTTCAATGCAAACATTTTGCAGGGTTTAAAGAATCTGATAACATTAATTTAATCAAAATGAAACCTTAGTACAGCAGAGACAATAAATGCATTTTACTGCTGGATTTCAACTGTAGTCAAAGTGCGGATGACTGCATTTACACTAGCAAATTAAATAGTGCCGATGCCTGTTAGGCTTTGTGGCCAGCTGTCTAGCCACATCCTTAGCATCAAACTCCCCTATCGTCTGCAGGGCTTCATAAAAAATACATCTTGGAAATGCATCCTGGCCCAAGTTAATTCCTAGGTCATGCTTGCAGATGGTTTGGGAGAGCGCTAGCCTCACCTGCACACTGCTCACAGCTCTGATACTAGAGGTGAGCAAGTGCCGGGCTCTCCTGTCTCCTGGCCCCTTTTCTTATATGTAGGCAGTCCGCGTGTCCTAGTCTGCTCAGTGGTTTATAACTAGGGATTTTGAAAGCCCCACCAAGGCAGAACCAAGGCTGCTTGATTGC
>JAWLRI010000341.1:189221-240723 GCA_034781795.1 Crypturellus tataupa | reverse complement strand
TGTCCTAGTCTGCTCAGTGGTTTATAACTAGGGATTTTGAAAGCCCCACCAAGGCAGAACCAAGGCTGCTTGATTGCGAAACGGGGAGCGGCGATCTACCCAGGCAGTGATCTACCCACGCCTGCCGCACTGCGGAAGGTGAGCTGGGCTTGGCAGGTCTGTACGGGCACACGGTCCAAACCGCTCTGTGGCCTTTGCATTGCAGCTCATTTGAATCAAGGGAGCCAGAATACATCTGCACGAATCTTTGAGACAGAAAACGGTCCTGCCCTGTATGTAACATCCTCTATATTATATTCCTTTGAGACATTACTCCACAGTATAATACAGCTTACTAAATTTTTTGCAATTCCTAGCTTCTTTATATACATCTGTATAAGCTAATTTAAATTGCACCAAATGAAATTAATAAAATTAAACAGAATTTGATTGTTTGGCAAACCTAGGGCAGAGTCTTTCTTCCTGATGTGTGTCCTGTGCACAGTGTTTTACTTTAATAATATCTGGTGATTTCTGTTTTTAATGAGATAATGGCATTGAAATTGCAGTTACAAAGAAAAGGAAACTGGTCTGATTGGCTGTGTACACACGCTTTAAAGCAAGTAAGGGCTCATGGCAATTATCTTGTTGTGTTAGAATTGCTAATGATACAATCTGAGAGCTACAAAATAAACTCTATTTAAAAAAAGTAAAAGTACTTTACACCCCATACTTTTTTCTTTAACCATTATATTCATTTTTTCTGGCTTGCATTTTCCAGTACGGTGACATATCACTTATAAGGAACCATTTTATGGTAAGGTATTTATAGTCCCTAATAAATTATTGTTGTTTCCTAGTGCTTGATTTACAGTATTTGTTTTCAACAAATATCTGCTGTACTAAATTTTGCTTGGAGACGCTAGCACATTGATTACCTTTATTTTTCAGGTCATTGGAAACTGTGCTCTGCTTACAAAGTAAGACATTACAATAAAGGATTTTTAGATTCAGTTCATTTAAAGTACACAGACTTACTTGTATACATACAGGTCTCTGACAATAACAAGAAAAAAAGCCCTTTTATTATGAAATAAAAAATACTGTTTATGTCTGAAAGCTTTCATTTATATCTTTCATCAAAAGCTTTCATCTTACATTAGTGTGCTTTAAAACCTTTTACATGAAAATGAAGAGAATCTGACAGCAATAAATTTCACTAATTTTCTGAATAGCGCATACTTTTCTCCCAAATATACAGGATGCTCAGATTATGCAAATTAAGAGTAATTATAATCTTGAACGGCCTTTTTTTTTAAGTTTCTTTAAGATCTGCCATAAATCCCCTGCTGTAAACATCCCTGAATTAATCACTTTCTTTTTGGCTCATCGCTCATCTTCTCGATCTCCTAAAATTACGTATAAAATAACCTGGTTGCACTTATATAGCTCTTCATCACGTTGAAGCTGCCTTTCAAAAACAATCATTAAGGCGTTTGCCAGCTAACTGAGGCCTAGAGATCTTAATTACTTCAAAAACTTATAATAATAATATGAATACAACTACATTTTACAATGTGATGAGAATATTGCCAAGAATGCTGTTGCAAGGTCCTGGATTTCCACTCCCAAACTACCTACATTTTGCTTGCAGGAATTCCCTTGGCCTTACCCAGATGTTGTTATGAACAAGAACGGCAAATCGCAGGCTCTAGCATTTTGCTGGAGCCTGAACAGGTTTCTCGTGGTGTCCCCAAGTAGCACATTCGCCTCTCTGGAGGAGGTCCCCCACATTGGTCCCTATATTGTGATATCTGGGACGTGGCACCGAATCACTTCATGGGTTCCACCACGGCTGTTAGGAGAGCGTGAGGGCACACTCAGCTCTTCCCCTGTACAGCTGGTGCTCTCTACCACCAGCGTCTATAGATGTGCCTCCAAGACGATCACATTTCATTTTTTTTTTTTTTCATACTTGCGTGATTTGGAAAGAGCACTTTTGTGGAATTAATATCTTTTCAATTTGTTACTCTTATTTCTTCTGCCATTCCTTTTTTTTTTTTTGCTGTAGCATTTTTTTCTGTATTCATGATAGAGAGGTGTCCTGAGGCAGAAACTTTTGTATGATAAATATTGCGTGATATTTCTTAGAAAATATTACATTTTTGGGTTCATGAGGCTTGAATGGTGTGAAACTAGAATTCATAAGTTGAAAGCCCTTTGCGGATTTGGAGATCTTTCTTTGCCAGCGTGTTTGGAGTTCATTCACTTTGTATTTGCTAAAGATTAACGAACCAGTTATTCTCTCTACAAATGTAAGCTGAAAATAGAGAAACCTAAGAATAACAAAACAGTATGTGTGGCATATACTGCACATTTAAAACTATTTAACACATCTGAGTCTGGAAATTATTCTTTAAAAATATATTCAGAGATAATCAGTTGCTGATGTAAGACCAATTATAAATGAAACATAGGGTATTATGTTTCATAAGAAAAGATGTGGCAGAAATGAAAGTTGTCATCTGTGGCAAATGCCTATGAATTTCAATACTTTAAATGAAGCTTAAAGTTATAATGTGCCTTTTAAATAAAATAATCTCTTTTCATAACAATTTTTCATCTGAATCTAATGATGAAAACATGCAGTTTCAACTGTAATTTTGTGCGTGGTACCTAAATACAGGAATATATTTGTTGGAGAGTGGAGACTTTTAATAGGGGAAAGGAATTTATCTAGAATTACATGAATCATTGTTTGCCTCCTGACTTCATTCTTGTTGTAGGTTGAACTGTACTGATCTGATATTATCTGGGTGCACTGGTTTTACGCATGTATTTAGTATTAAGAGGAATAGGATTTTTTGTAAATCAATTTGCAATGTGAAAATATTTCCAGAAACTTATGAATGTGGAAAAAACGTGTTTTTTTTTTTTTTCTTTGAGAGTGTATCTTTTTTTTTTCTTCTACTTTGCTAAGATTGAAGACAGGTACATTCTGTGTTAAATTAAAAACTTCAAAGGGTTTCTGAGATTTCCACAGAATATAATGTTCCATGTATAGTTATAGTTGTTTTTATCCCACTTCCTGTGGAAACTTAATTTTGCCTGTTGTTTCTTTTCTTTTTTTTTCTTTTTTTTTCTTTTTTTGGTTCATGGAAGTTTTTTTTGAGAGCTCATTTCAGTAGCTTCAGACTTATATTTGAACACTGGCAAATATGAGAGATCATTCAGGGAATAAGTGTTAGAGAGCTGGAGATCAAAACATTTCATTATTTAAACCTCTGCAAGAATTTGAATGAAGTGATTTCCTGCGGGAACAGAAGAGAATGTTTTAAGTTTCAGATTCTCAAAAGGACTAGAAGTTTCCCTTCTAACCATTACAGTTTCCCCTCTAACCATTGCAGTATCTAGGCACTGAACACCTAGCTCCAGACCTAGAATTTATGAGCTTCACAATCTGTTTGAGATACCTAAGTTCATGCAGTTAATGAAATGAATGAGGCAAAAATATGAGTTTCAAAGTCCAAACCAAGCCCTATCCCCAGATATCAAGTCTTTTGGTAGAGCTAACTAACTGTGTCACTTTGTGCTTTCCAGAAGAAAACTGCTGTCTCCCTTGAACAGAAGGAACTGGGCAGATACCAGCTTGATAACATGAATGGGGAATATTCACTTTTGTTTTTTTCCATTGCCTTATATGCATTGGCTTAATGCACATATTGCAAACTCCTTCATGCTTTTTGCACTTCATAGATGTATTGAAACAGGATAATTACAATGCAGTAAATATTAAGTTAAAACTGATTGATTATTAAATACACTTTAGAAGAAGAAAAAAAGTGCAAGTGAAAAAAATTAACAGATCACTGAATATTTTATGAGGTAGGAGCATCATAACCACAATTTTGCTGGCTCTGGAGTTGTTGTATTGCAATGGCAAGACTTTCCTTCCTGGATGCTCTTGGTTATAGCAGTCTTATTAAAGCCATTGTGGCTCTCCATCTCATACTTGGGAACTCATTTGTCACATGCAGTAGGTCTTCTTTTTTCAAGGTGCTAGTCTGAAACACTTTTTTCTTTGTCTTTTCTTAACAATATCTGAAGGACACTTATGTTACTTCTAAAGGCGTGCCATCAGCAAAACGCTACAAATCATTTATTAATTATTATTATTATTATTTTTAGCACCTAGATGTTATAAAACACAGTTAACATCTAGTTTTGTGATGAGTGGGCAGTTATTCCAAAGGTCAATCACTGAATAGTACGAGCAATCAATTTGGCAAATTAAAAACACTGATAATTTTTGACAATGAAATTCCTTGTGTGCATATTTAACACAGTGATTGATTCTTCACAGTTAGCAAAGCAGATATATTTATATGAAATTATATAATTATACATAAGGGTGTGTAGCTTCATGTTTTTGTAATTTTAAGCACAATGCAAATTCAAGCCTTATTTGTATTGGTTACTGCTATTACAAGTGTCCATGCGTACTATGGGAAGGTTCTGCAGACAGACCTGTGTTTTTACATCTTACAGAAAATCGAGCCACTTTCACTGTGAAGACTGGGATGGATCTTCCCTTGCCTGATATGTTTACTGAATAAGACAATATAAAACCCTCTGTGCAAGCTTTTGCACAGATTATTTTTTGTGTGTAAGCTCATCACAGTTAACAAATAAACTAAGAAAAAGAAGCAAAAGAAGCATATGCTGTTTGCTCTTCAAACTTACATGGTATGTATGTGGCTTATGGCAATTTAAGCTCACAAAGTAGCAATATATTCAACAGTATTTATTCTGTGTGCATCAGTTTTTATGATGTTCTACACATATGATCTAAGGGACAGCTCGACAGCCACTTTCTATTTTTGTCACTGTCCCTGAATCAGATAAATGATACCTGAGCACAACAGGAATGGAATTCAGCACCAATTCAGATCTTTGAGTCAACACAATATTGCTTTTGTGTTTTCACTTTGTCAATATTATTTTGGAATGCTTTGCTCCTGTTAACAAATTTTGATGAATTACAGTTTCATACCAGCTAAACAATCTTTAAAAAATCTTGAAAAATACTCAAATACTCAGTTTTGTTCTCTAAGCTTAGAAAAAAAGGAGGAAAAAAAGTAATAAGCTGTGAAGAATAAAGGTTTTATTTTCATGCATTTGTCCTCAGTAATCATGAACAGGAAAAACACTATATAAAATACGAGGGAAAAAAAAGCAAAACATATTTTTGCAAAGTGTTTTTGATTGCTTTCCCAAGATGGTATAATTTCCATAAGCTTGTGAGTGAGTTTGCATATGTCAATCAATTTAAAGTAATACTTTGCTTTGATTATGAACATGACTTGGAAATAAAATCAATGTTTGCATAGTGCTTTGTATATACAAATGCAAATACATTGTATTTGCATTGTATATGCAAAAAGTTGTATAAATGCTGCTGTATGTATAATTACTTTAGTAATGAAAGGCAAAATCTAGTTGATGAATAGTGGATTAAAATAAACCATTTGTTATTTAATAGAATACTTTCTACAAAATGACATACTATAAACATGTATCTTAAAGCAGGTCATTAATATATTGGGTCCAAATTAATCTGTTGTTGTAATTTCCATGAAAAGAAATTTGTGTTTTTTTTTTTTTTTTTTTTCCTTTTTGCTACATTTGAACTAATCCAATATCACCAACCTATGTAAGAAAGATATATTCACTTCATGGTTGTGTATTCAACTTAAACTTACTCTAACTTTACATATATATCATCTAGTAAAGAGAAACCTTTCACCTAATATGAAATCATATATGGCACAGTAAAAGTAAGTCAATGCATTTGTCAGGCCCACTGTGTTACAAGTCCTTTAGATCTTCCTTTTAAATTCTAAGCTCTTTAAGTTAAAAAAAAGTTAGTAGGTTGCTGCCAGTTAGCAAAGAGCAGATGGTGTTTATTACTGTGACCAGTAAATTGTATATCTGTGGGTGTAATAAGCCCAATTAGCCAAATGTTGATTGTGCTTTTAAACAGTGTAGTCTCAGTACCTCTTTCCATACCTGTGCATATGCTCAAAATAAATTTATTTAATCGTTCACTTTGAAAAAGTTTAATAGTGCATTTCAGTCTGTATTTTTAGGATTCCTAGAAATATCTTTTTCGATGAAATGTGGTTTAAAAGAACCACTCGAAGATACACATAGTTACAACAACTTTTCATTGCTTATTGTACTTTATTTCTAAATAGAATACACTGGCTACCTCAAGTTTGGCCAGCATAAATGATAGAAGACAGATGTTGTGATTTTCGGCAATGGGGCTCCTTGCCTTTGATTCTGTAGCATATGACGGTAATGCAAATATTCTGGCTTTCCTTTGAGGAGATGAACAAAATGCCCGTTAGCTCAGCATACTCCGTGGCTTTTAAAAATCCTGCTGTCTTGAACAGCTTTCCCTTAAAGAGCAGTCAATCCCCAAGGAACATCCTGACTCTTCATAGACATGAGTGGGGTCAGTCGTAGCCCCAGACTAATGAATCGTTTAGCGGCACCTCTGACACCTCAGTGGGACGGGAGAACCTCGGAGCTATTCACACCGGCCGTGAGGCTCCCTCGCTGCCCCAGCTCCCCTGGCCAAAGAGAGATAAGCTTAGGAAAAAGAAGAAAAAATAATGTGGGTGGTTCATTCTGTTCTTGAAATGCAGCCAGAACAGATTCAGATGTGTAATTAATTTGAAGTTATAAAAGAATTATAAGAAGGGCTAAAGGCAAAGGTAAATGGTAATATTGGGATCCTCTTTCTCCTTTTGAAGGTGAAAAGCAGGCTGCTGCATAATCCTCTTGTCAGTAGAACCTGATCCTTCTGCACTCACCTTGACTAATTGCCACTTTCATAAGCAAGCCTGGTGATTGTAATGGCAATTTATACAATCACTCTCTGACCATCCAAATAAGCAATTGTAGGTAATATGCGCCACAAAGACCATTTCATTCTTTTAGTGCACTTGACTGCTCTTCAGGCTGAAGATCAGGGCTTCCTGTGTGCATGCACAGTGCCTTGTACGGTGATTCTTTCTGGATATCTTTGCAATTAAAATAATAGGAAGTGGCTGCACTGAGACATCCAGCACTTAGTCATAAGCCCCTTAAACTTGTTAATTGCAGGTTTAATAAAGATCCAAAACTGTAATTGGGTTCTTGGCCTCTTTTCATTTACTTCATGTCAGTCTTTCAAACAGCATCATTCGAAATAAAATGTTTGAATGTCTGACAGAATAGCAGATTGTAATAAATCACACTGCTAATGCTGGTGTTGGAAAAAATAGCTATTCAAATTTTCTTCAGTTAAGGAAGTTGTTACACTTAACTAAATAAAGATAGTAGACACCAAACAATTATTTTTAACCATAAAATTTATTTTAGTGCTAAGACTTATTTAAATTCCTTTATTTAAATGTCACAACTTATTACCCATCTCTGACAGAAAATTGCTAAAAATGAAAAGTGAGAGAATGTTTTTATCTCCGTATGGACTTGTACTCTGGAAGATGTTCGTCTAGAGTCACTGACCATCTGTTTCATGGAGCTATGCCAAAAATATATTTTCACTATGGGTTTTGTTGCTTACTATGAGCTAGTAAATAGCCAAATATTGCACGATCTTCTTCAAGCACATCATAAATATGAACTCCCAGCATTTTTCAGTGTGAAATAACATGTAATAAACACGTTCATTTCTTAGGTGAATCCTTTAGCAACATGTGGCTTTAATGCTTCTAACTTTGTTACTCAGGCTTAATTTATTCTTGAGGTAATTCTGCTGATACGGTGGAATAACAGCAGGCATGAGTTTGACCCCGGTGTTCAAGGAGCTGCATTTTCTCCCGGAACATTTCATTTTTAGTGCTTTTCTCCTCCCCTGGCCTGGTCTCACGTTGCTGCTCAGTGTAATGAAGAGATGAGCTGCAGCTCTGGCAGGCCTCTGCTACGGCCGCAGCAGAGCAGCGCCGGCCGCCCTCCGGAGCATCAGCAAAACCTCCTCCCCGTTGGGTCTCAGGGGCCCTCTGCAGGAGACCAGTCCCTTCTCTTCCTCCTCCCCTTCCTCTTCTTCCTCCTGCCCCTGCTGTTCCTGCCTCCTAACATGTCCCAGTAAAATGGAGCTCTGCAAATCTCTGCCCCACCAGATTTCTTCTGAGCTTGGCTACAGGGACAGCAAACATTGCAGTGCTGTAATAAAAATAAAGCTACCTCCTCTTCTGGAAAGCGAAGGTCCTTTTGGAAAAGCTAATGCCTGATGCTGCAGAGGTGCTGAGGAAAGCTGCTGTGCGCAGAGGGCAGACTTGTACACTGAAAAATCTGCTCAGCCTTGCATGCTCATAAAGCATTGAGGGAAATAAAATTGGCCTTCATAATCTCCAGCACTGCCTTTACACCCGGGCAGGTCCCCTGTGCCTATCAAAATGTGAGATATTCATAAAATAAATGCTATTCTAAAATGATCGAACTACCAGTGCTCCTAGAATAGGAGCAGAAGAAAACTAATTTAAGCGGGTCTCAATCTGTAAATCAGTGAGGGGTTTTTTTCCTCAGAAGTGAATAATGTCTTTGTCTCCTCCCCTTTTCTTTAGCATAGGATTGAATTTAGATAGGAAGAAATAACAAGTTTTTTTTTTGGATTTCATGAATAGGGAAGGGTTTTTGTGAGAGTAAGTAGCTCTGAATAGGCAAAGACTCCTCTCCCCACAAAGGAGCCCATAGCAGTGGTGAATAGAGCACGCTGCAGAATAACAACCCAATTGCGTGTAGCCCAACCCATCACTATTTCAATTGTTGCTGTTTCTAGGATTGCAAGAAATGAATCTGGCACCCTAGGTCAGGGCATTGTGTTGCTTTATCTTACAGCATTGAAAACATTTGTCTATCATCTCATTCCTTATTTATCTAGGTTTATATCTCCATCACATTTTGTTGCTTTTCCATCACTGTGTATATAAAACAGAAGTCGTCACAGGAACATACTCTCAGTTCTGAATGACAGACATATTCCTTGTTTTCAATTGAAAAAATGTTAAAAAATATGAAATGTGGTTGTTTTATTAGAGATGTAGTGTCCTATATCAAGTATGGAAACCAATATTCTTCTAAATATAAATATTTATTTTCTGTCAATCATTGTATTTAGTATAAAGCTTGAATGCTGAAAACTGCATGTTATATTTTTCATAGCTACAGCACTATCCTGGGGCAGTCAAAATCCTTAATAATATTAAGTGGAGTTTTTTAACTTGAAAGAACTGCATGTTTGATTTTTGTATTTCAACAAAAGATAGCATCAAATGATAGGGGTGTTTGCCTAAACCATTACCAGCACGCTTGCCACAGCACGGAACCAGGGGGAGGAAGATGGATGTGTGGTTTTATGGAGCATACTTTGATTCACGGTGCTGGTGGATAGCAGAGTAGCTTTCCCTGTGCTTCCTGTGGTGCAACCCACTGAAGAGGCTATCTTGGCACATGTATGTACTATATGTAGCTATGCCAGCCTGCCTGCATAGTGATTCTCACAGAAGGGAATCGGTGTGTATTTGCAGGTTATTCAAAGGCAAGTTTATTACCAGGTAATGAGAGAGTTAAGTCCAGTGCCTACAGTTAAGGTAAGGATTCAGTGCTTAACTACAAAGTCAAGGCATTACAGGACTCACCAGTCGCCTCTGCCTAGTCCCAGTCACTGAAGCTGTCAGTTCAGGACCCAGGTGCTGAGGCCACGTCTCAACAAGTGTCCCCTGCCAGAACAGGCTTGTGACAGCTGACTCAGGTTATATCCGAGTCTGCCCGCTAACCTTCCTACATGAAAAGAAAAAAAACACAGGCTTTATTCAGGCAGAAAAAAATCCAAAGTTTGATTGAATCTCTGAAATGCATCTAGGGCTTCCCAACTTCTTTCTTTTTGTTAGTTCATTTTAATAAAACTTGTATTTTCTAGGGTGCAGTGTGAAGGTATCCTGTTCGGTAAGAAAGCAAGTATATAAAGATGGTGGTATTAGCAAAATACTTTTTACTATCCAAATTCTCTCTTTCCCCCACCCTTGATCCAGTACAGATGTAATAGAGGAGCTGTGTCTTTTTACTTTAGATGTCTGCTTCAAAGCTCAAACTCACTGTGATCATGTCCTAGATAATTTGCTTTTATATGCCCCAGTACGTGATACAGTAGTAAAATAAATGCTGGCAGTGAGGGTGAATTGCCTGCACTGTGTTCCAGCTCAACAGCATCTTGTTGATTTGGAGGATTCGTATTCTTTTTTCTGTGTCTTAACCTGAAGCAAGTGAGGTGCGGCGAAGACCAACTGATTCTATTATGGAGGGGCTTGGGAGGATCTTACAAGCGAGTGAGTGGTTATGGATGGGTTCATGCAATGAGCATCACGCTAAACTTTTCAGTAAAATAGGCAGTGTGTAAGAAATTTAATGTAAATGGTTCTTATGGTGTCTCCATTTTCCGGGTGGTTCTTTAGTATTTAGTCTATAGTTTTAAATACTGATTCATAACATATATATTCAGACTGAGAAGCCGGAGTGCTGGGTTTGGGTACCTCACAGCCTAATTGCTTACTGGAGGTGGAGTGAAAATGTAATCAAGATGCAGATAAACCTGGTAAAACTGTGTATATAATAGCTGGGGAGGGGTTGAGGAGACTGTGATTGTGCATACTCAAAAGATCTACTGAAATATACTTCTCGGTCAGACTTTATTTTGCAAAGGAGAGAGTTTATTGCACAGCTGTTGACATAGGAACCATCATGTGCACTTGATTATGAGTAAAACATCTCCTACTGTAACCTGATCATTTTTCCCTGAAGATATGCATCTATCTTCCACAGATGATAAAAAATCTAAGAAAATGGTATACAAAATCTTCCCCATAAAATGAGAAGGGTTTGTACAAACACGCAAAGTGCTTAGCTTGCACTCATAAATATTATTGAAAAGACTATCATCAGCACTTCTAGTGACACAACAATAACATGGATCCCACTTTGCAAATGTAAGTGTTCTGGCAGCAGTACCGAGAGCTTTCTGTTCATACTCTCTCTTCTGTACATCATCATTTTTCCACTGTCTCCACCTAGGGTGACCTGGCATTATCCCAGAGACTTAGAGCTGCTAATTTTTGAGAAAATTTATGCGCACGTTGGAGGTGGTTTAGAACTAAGATTGATATGTAGTTACAGCAGCTGTACCAGTAACATGTGGCTGTGAGCAAGGGGAGCCATATGTGCTGCCAAGCTGGGTGAGCGCTTGCATTTTCCTTCACTGTTTCACCCTCTGTTTGGGTGCAGAACAGCCAAAGCTGTTTGGAACCAAAGATTTCTGCTATTAAAATTTGCTCTGCTTAGGCTCTTGTCCAGCATATTTTAATGAATAAATAAAAAAGCAGAAGAATAAAGCTGTGTTTCACATTTCTTAAGATCATTGCTGAAGTGAATTTTTCTGATACTTGTGTGCACTTGCTACCCAAATGTAAACAGAAAGCATTTAATCTTGCATGAATTATTGATTGAGAGATACTATACCAATGTTTGCAGCCTTGTGGGAGTTTTGTAAAAGCAGACTGATGCTAGGGATAGCCAATAGCACTGTAGCTTCGTGAATGCTTGGAGACCAAGTGTAATGGCAAAATTTCTGACAGAGCACCCTGGCTTTTCTGGTGCTTTCAGCAAAACCCAATTAATAGCTGTTCAGTTATTCAGTGGTAAGTTACTCCTCGCTTCCCGATGTGTGTTTTCAGAAAGTATTGAGAAGGTGGATGAAGTGTGAATGCATGTCTGCTTCATAATCAATAGAATTAAAATCCCCCAGACACTTATTTCCTGGGAAGTGATTAAAATCCACTTTGTACATAGTTTACGCAAGCCCTACCAATCCCTTGCAGCAATATTTCAAGGTAATTATTAGACAGTTTATGAAGTGCTTAAATATAAACGTTCAGCATAAATCTTAATAAACTGTATTTTGATAGTTTTATTGTAGTCTACTGACAAAGTGGGCTCACCTCTGACTGGGTTCTTCATAGTATTCTCCCCCAAACTTCAAGTACCCCTTTTTCACCGCAGACAGCTCTTCCTAATACTAAGAGACCTGAGAAGAATGCAGCCTAAACTCTCTGTGCCTTCACTCTCACTGGTGCCATGCAAATGGCATGAATGATTTTCTGCTGTAACTTGTGGGCACAGTCTGACAGTGTCCCTCTGCCCAGCAGAGAGACGAGGGAATGAGGCAGCTCGACTGTTGGCATCACCTTCTCCACTCAGCATCCGCCTCCTGTCAGGGGTTTACATCCAAGGGCAAGTGTGTGGTTTCAGGTTAAAGTCAAAGCTCAGTCCTTGCCATTCCTTCTGTATTGTTAGGTTTTTGGGTTTGTTTTCCTGGGAAATGTAGCAATTTTCCTGAAGATGGCAACTTCTTGCAAGCCAAGTTGGGCCTGGAGGAAGAAGTTTCAAGACATAGTGGTGCTGCTGTGGTGATTTGGAGGAAGTAGGGTTTGTGGGAAGGGTTGATAATGTCTATTAAATCAGGAGATAACGTTGGAAAAATTTGCAAACGTGGCAGCTTAAGAGCACCAAAACTTGCTTTGTTTTTTCTGAAGTTCTACAACTTACTACTTCTCCTAGATATTTGCTCTTGCTGAAATCAGATATGTTGACTGTGGAGTCTCCTTCTCTGGAGATCTTCAAAACCCGCCTGGATGCCACCCTGTGCCACGTGCTCTGGGTGTCCCTGCTGGAGCAGGGGGGTTGGACTAGATGATCTCTAGAGGTCCCTTCCAACCTTAAGCGTTCTGTGATTTTCCCACCTTTTTTTTGAAAGAGTTTAAATTTATAATTGGAGGTAGAGCAAAACAAAATAGGTTATGCTTTGTTGCAATCTTTTTGATAAGAGAATATCGTTGATTCCTCGATTGCTATTTCTTTTGGTCATGCCTTATTCCTATTTTTCCTTCTACTACTGCTCTGGAATAGAAACAAATACTAAAGCAATCACCCACCTCTTTCATGACCTGAGCTAAATCTTTGCTGAACGCCAGGCCAGAGCTCTCTGTTTAGATTCGAACATAATTTAGAAACATGCTGAGCAAGCATTGCTGTTTTGCATACTGATTTTGAAGACATCATGCTATATAATTTTTTAAAAGATTTTAGCACAGAAGCATGATAAACTGAAGATGCCACTGATAACAGAAGAAACAAAATATTTTTACTTACTAGATGATGTCCTTCTTTGCTATTTGGAGTTGATGTAACAATATCCAGTTTATTTAGTTTTCTGTCCTCTAATTTTCATGCAGACATATCTCCTCTTTATCCAGGAACCATGATAAGTGGTGTGTGTCACATGAACTCTCCAGTGCTTAAGAATATTAGCAGCCTGCCAGTCAAAATCCAATGCTCTTCAAAATCCTGTGAGGAAATAGCTTCAATATCTATAGCAACCTGTGGCTTTGTGAGCTGCTCACTTGTTGGCAAAACAGATACTTGAAACCAGTACAGAAAACAGCACATATTTTAAAATCAATATGTAAAAGATCAATTCTTAAAAATCCATCTAAAGCCCTAATGTTACAGAATATATTATTTTGCCAATAAGCCTAACTCAGGAAAAGAATGTATTCTTTCTCTCAGATTTGCCTATTACTTCTAACACACAAATTTCTTGTTTAGCAGCTACTGAATACCTTAATGCATACATACATATACATGTATACCTGTAAGTGCAGTGTATAACGTCTTTGTTATTTTGTGAGTCAGCTTTCAGACAAGAAGGCTGGGTTTGACTACATGTCCCATGTTGAGCACAATTTCCTAGTATTAAAACGATCTAAAAGTAGGTTCTGAACAACTACTGGGAACATTTAGGATCTGCTGTCTGTTTGGAGCTTTCTGGATTGTTTTATCTAAATAGCCCTGTCCTGTGCCATGTGCATAAGTGCACGTAACTGAACATGGGCTCTTCCCCCTGCTTCTCTCTCTCAACGTTTGAGTAATAATGCAGAATTTCCCTTGCCTACCTAAAGAGGACCCTACAGTGCAGTTTGCACCACTTTTTACTTTCTAACTTAATAGCTGTTAATGTTCAATCTAACAGGGCATTATATCCACTGTGTTGTACACAAGTTGTGCATATCTATATTACAATGTTTGTGGGGTGAATGTTGTCATATTATTTAGTAATCCATGTGGTCACAGAGCCATATAAAGGCTGTAGTGAAACTCAGGAGGAATCTAGCTCCTCCACAGAGCAGGAACACCAAGTCCTAACCCTGCTGCCCACAATCCCTGCGTTTCCCTTCCCTCTCCTGCCTCATCCCATATCTAGCACCACTGTTCAGATGGAAGGGTCAGCAGCAGCATTCAACAACAGCAACAACGGGCTAGGATCCGAGCAGACAGTGGAGTGGGAGGAATAGAGCTAAGGAGGAACAGAAGTAAATGAAAATGAACCTGCAGAGCCCCTGACCATTCCTCTAGAGAGGAATTTCCTGCAGTTCATATGAGCAATGAATGCTTTTACTGCCTTCAGGTCTAAGAGTTATCTCAACTCTTCAAACTTGTTTCCTGATGGGCGATGCCCAGAACTCAGTAATGTGCTTTGTGCTTTTGTTTAAGGGAAATGAAACATTTTTCTTTCAAGCAGATTTTGTAAAGATTTGTTAAGTTTTAGGGGAAAAAAATGCCTCATGTCTAAAACAGTTGTCTTATTTGCTTTCTAGTTCAATTTTGTTGGGAAATTGCTTGGGCCAAGAGGAAACTCCTTGAAGAGGTTACAAGAAGAGACAGGCGCAAAAATGTCTATCCTGGGGAAAGGCTCCATGAGGGACAAAGCTAAGGTACTGTGTGAATTTTGATTGTAATTAATCCTGATGCGCTTTTACTTCAACTGATCTATTGAGATTACATGTGTGCTTACTAATGACTCAGTGAATAGACTGACTCCAAAGGCCTTCTTGATTTTTTTATGAACGGCTTGAATAAAATTTTTCTCTCAATTGCATAAAATTTGCTTCGCATATAATCTTTCGCCACCCCAGTTGCAACAATGCCAATGTTATTTAAATAATTCACCTGAAATAATGGAAAATTTATTTAAATCATACTAAAAATGCACTATAAGTTAGAAAAAAATTCACTGCCTGCTTGTTGCACCAAAAGTAATCAATTATAAAGTAAGGGGACTTTGTATAAATGAGATCCAAAGAACAAGTATTGATTGTGTTGTGGCATCTTACTTTACAGTCCATAGAACAGCAGTATTATGATCAACACAGAAATAATGACTAGTAATTTCACTGAAATGTATTTTATATTGCACTTAGTAATATTGTGATATTGTGCATTACTCAGTTTTCCCTTCTGTCACCTCTGTTATTCATCTCAATAGCTAAAATAGAGAAGGAAATATAGGATAGTACCAGAATAAAGGAAAAACTAATCAGGATTATACCATTTTTATTATTGGCATTATTTGGTCTTAGTAATGCGTATCATCAGTAACTTGCATTATAAGATTGCCATTTGCGGTATTTAAAAAAAAAAGGGAAATTAGGTATCCAGAGTGTATTTCAGTTTTGCAGAGATATGCTTATCATGTTGAAGATACATGCAGTTATTTTACGATAATATATGTTGATCACACAATAGGTTTTATTTTTAGTTATTGACAGGTGAAATACTTTATGACTTTTTCCTTGCTTTTGAAAGGAAAAAAGATGACTCGCTGGTTGAATGAATGTGCATACTGCGAAGTAGCAGTGATTTGCATCTTTATTATGTCTGCCAGCTCCATTCTCAGCCTCCCACTCAGAGTATTATTGCCAGGAGCAGCAATTGCCCAGACAGGGAATTGTGAAGAGCTTGTCACCAGATAAAGATGTTTAATCACTTAAGTAGATGGACCAAGTCCTCTGATTTTGAGATTGGTCACTCATCATTTGAATTTTTTCTGATTGTAAGAACAGTGCCAACATGCCAGTTATTACATTCAGTCGTGAATATCTCAGCAGAATTAGGTAAAGGTCTGTTTCTTCTTAGGATATGTAGGCCTTAAGAACCATCTGAAGTTAAGTATGAACTTCATGGAAATTCATTCGTATCAGAATGATGTAAAAAATGAAGGTGCATTGTAAAATAGTGTTAACTACGGCAGTGATGAAGTAAGTTATTGTTACTTTAATCCAATTTAGACACTACTGCCTGAGGCAAAAACAAAATCACTGGGCAATCGGAGTGAGGAAGAGGATTAGCTGATCTGTGTACTTCACTTACCAGTTTCAAGAAAAGGACGAGGGATGATCCTGTGTTACATAAATACTTATAATTAGTATTTCAGAGAGGATGTTCTGGGTTGAAAACTTGGTAAAAGTTAAAGAAAATATATTTGATTGTAAATGTAAATAATGTTTTAAAATTGCTACATGGCAAAGTAAAATGCAACTTTTCCTAGTTAAAAGATTTTTCTTACTATAAAACAAGCTCATTAATCTCACATATGCAAAATTTTTAAAATCAGTTTAAATACGGATTACCAGAACCTGGAGGCTTGTTCTCCTTATTTTGTATCATACTAGTACCAAGTTTGGGTCCATTACATGATAAGTCTTCATTTTGGAGGATCTTTGGGGAAAATTCTGTGTAATTTCTCTCTGTAAACTGGAGTATCTTTAGAGCTGCCTGTGTTTTGCCATGGGCCATAACCCTTTCCGGGCAGACCACAGACATGTTGCTTCCGCCACCTAGCCCAGTGCTTTTGGCTGCTCAGCTGGATCAGAGCGTCGGAGGCACAGTTTCAGCAACAGGACTGCTGCAAAAGAAGAAACACATTTATGCCAGAAATCCTTAGATACCTATGTTCAAAAACAACAGAACCACTGATTTTGGTCCTTTTGGTGCCAAAATGATAGTAGGCAAATTCTTGGCTCTACACTAAAACCCTCTGGACATATTAAGTAATTTTGGGCATGTGGAAGGGCAGTATCCAAATCTGGAAAGCAGAATTTATGAAGGGGGATTTATCTGCTTTTCATACTTTCTTTATGCTTGAAAAAGTAATTGATGAGTAAGTTCCACAGTCTAAAGAATTTGGGCTGTTCCTTTCTAGAGCCTCAGGAGACGCTTGTTAAGACTGATGTGAGTTTTCTGAGTATCGGCTATACCCACACTGCATGCGCAGGTTAGATTAATTGGAGGAGGCAATGCAACTAACTTAAAATTATGAACAACTCCAGTGGTTCACTGAATACCACTGAGATTATATACTTGTCACAGAAAGTTGTGAATAGATGATCAGATTTTACTGCAACAGTTTTGCAGAATGTTATTGCAGATGTAAGCAAAAGCTCAGTGATTCTTCTAGAACAGTTAATACGAGCACTTAAATCTGGCGTAAGCTTAGGCTACTGACTCAGTTAGTAGAAGTTCAGCTTTCTGCAGCTGACACCGCCCGAGGGGAAAGATCTACAGAATTCTGGCAGGGAAAAAAGCTCTGTCATGGAAAGTTACATTATTGCTGGGCATAACAAAAGATTCATGCTGACTTGTAGCTACTTCTTCCTTTTGGTTTGATACTGAAAGCTGTAGTTTCAATGTTGGCCCTAGCTACACTTAGAAATGTTTGATAACTAATAACTCCAATTATTTTTAAGCTCAGAGAAGGTATTGTTCAACATGATGAACATGATCATGATCCCTGCGAATTCTACCTGTTGAAAGAACATAGCTTCTTCCAGTGTTTTTTATGACAGGTAGAAATAGCAAGGTTTCCAAACTGAGAACTCTCATTATCTTGCTGACTCATAGGATGCCATTAAAGCTCATTATTCCTATAGTAGTATAGTGCTATAAATATGCATTCTTCTGAGCAGGTAGTGATGAGGTTAAGCATAGTATTGTTAAGTTTCTTGGCTTTTGATTCTTTCTCATTTCTTTTTCTTCTTTTTCTAAAAAGAAGCAGCAAAGAAGGCATGGAAGACTAATAAAAGTAAACAATCAAACTGAGCTGACAAGAGAAATCTCATTACAAGTGGAATGAATTGATTGCCTTCATACATCGATGTAGATTTGCTCCTTTTCAGACACATCATGAATGCCTTTCACTGCACCATTAAGAAAAAAAAAGCAGTTAGCTGTAACAGCTCTTTTGCATAAAATATAGCAGAAGGAGCAAAGCTTCTCTTCAAGAAAAGCAAAAAGAAATGTAGAGCTGTTCCTTAGGCACTTCTAATTTTGAATTAGTTACACAAAAATAAATACTGGAAAGACTCCTTTCTCTGCCAGAATTTATGTAGGTTTAGGAATTAGGTTTGAGCAATGTTCTCGATTTGTATTCAGAACATTGTATATGAGAAAACAAGGTGGCTGTGCTTTAATGCAGATGGGGGTGGAAGAATATTTTCAGAGGAAAAATGAAGACCATTTAGAAATAGGGATAAATAAAAAATTCTGATATTATTAGAACTTTCATTAAGGGCTGCATTACATAACTGCAGATTGCAGGTGTTTGGGATAGAGAGAATTCAAGGGAAGAATCAACCTCATACATAGTCCTTTGATTATATTTTTCCTTAAGGATCTGGTATCAATTGGAGATAAAATACTGATCTCAAGGTGCAACAATCTGGAATGCGTCTACACCCTTAATTTCAGATATGATATTTTACATTAAGAATTTCCTGGATTAGACCTGGAGCTGATTTTGGTGTATTTTAAGTGTTTAGTATATTACTGGTGCTTAACACCCATTAGCAACAATGGCAGCAATGGCAACAGTGAGAATTGCTCAAAAGCTTTCATTAGAGTCCAGCCACATGGTACTTTTTTGCATTATGACCTCACATACTTTTATTATGTTTTTTTCATAGATGGACGATATTGGAGTAGATAAGATTATATATGGGGAGCATATCTAGGAACTTGTACTTTGTGCGACACCACTAATTAATTGCTATGGATAATATTAGTAAAAGAGAGGAAATAAAAATCATGATCCCAAATTAATAACTGAAACAGTGACAAGACATAGAAAAAGTAAAACCACATAGTAAAATCCATATAATGAAAAGGAGGAAGACTTGTTTGAGAGAATGTAAGGACAGCAGGTCCTTTGTGAAAGAAAAACTATGGTATGCAGCTGTGTCTGAAAGACAAAGGTGATGAAAAGTGTTCAATGAACATGGAGTAAAATAGACATAAAAGCTGCAAAAATTCTGAAATTAAATTGAATTTAGTTTTTTTTTTTTTTTTTTTTTTTTTTTTTGGTAGGAAAGAAAAGGGTTATGAAAGAACCTTTACAGATGTGCAAGTATTCTTGCTTTAAAAACCTTTGCTTTTTTTTGAAGAACTTTTTCATTAAAATTGAGCCTAAATGAAGTTTTTTGAATAAATTTGAGTGAATTACCTAAAAACAATAAAATATTATTACTTTTCTGAGACATTTTCAGTTTTCCTCAAAGGAAGATTTTTCATTGCTTTTCTCTTTGTTAAAAAAAATGAAAAGTGGATTTTGAACCTTTTTTTTTTTCTGGAGACTCATTATTCATCATCTGCAGAGCAGTTCTTGCAAGATGAGGAAACTATTTATAGTGAAAAGGCTCACGGTGTCTTTTCATAGACAGTACAAACATCCTTGAACTTAAAAAAGAAAAAAAAAAAAAAAGAAAAAAAAAAGGATTTGGAAATAAGCATTTAGCCTGAAAGATAGGATGTAAATTGCTACATAGGGCACATATTGATAGGTAACTGCCACCTTAGTTTAAATAGTCACTTTTTCCTGAGAATAACCCTGTCAACATCAGTTTGTGCTTTGCGCATTTTCTGTTTATTACCCATTTTTCTCATGGTTTAAACTTACACTCATTTATAGCTTTTGTCTTAGTTGTTTGGAATATGTTCCATAAATGTGTTTGGAGTCTCCTTTCACATCTCCTTATTTCTTAACTGCTCAGCAGAACTGCCACACACGGCCTAGAAATCATTTGTATGATTCATTTGTATGACTGAAGACCTTGTTATTAAAGTCCCTTTTCTTTCCTATAAAACATGGAAAATTAAAGAACAAGCTTGCACTGAAGCTTTGAAAACATAAGTAACTACTTGTTTCTGCCTAAATCTTCATCAGCTACTGAACGAACATTTAACTGCTCTCCTTTTCATACTTTAGCTGTTATTTAAAATAGTTATTAAAGAAAGAAGGTTTTATCAAAGAAAACTGAAGTGCAGTAGCATTGCCTTTCATTGATCTAGCCATTAAATACCTCCTGTTCAAAGAAGCTTCACCGAAACTGGACACCAGCCTGCCATATCTAGCAAGGTTTCTTCCATTTTTTGTTCCTGTTGAAAAGCACAAATGTTAAGAATTTCTTGACAACTGATGCATCTAGTCTTTTTCCTTCTGATGCCTCTTGCAGATAAGGCACATTTCTTTTTCCTTCCAGTGTCTTTTGCAGATAAGATGTATATCATTGTATACATCTTATCAAAAGTCCAAAGCCAGCACAGAGAGAATCAATGTAGTTTCAGTGGTTAAAGTCCTTAGTGTGGTTTTAAATAGCCATATTATGTGAGTTTTTGCAATAAAATTTGAAAATATGGGAGAATTACAATGTAGACAGGGCACTGCTAAGAAGTGCCCTGAATGTAACCCCACAGACTGTAAGTTTATGTTTAAATATATTACAGCATTGAGTCCACATATGAAAAGCAACTTGATGCCAGGGAACTCTGTGGTTTGAAGTGCAATATATAGTGTCTACTATAACTAAAGTATCCTAATATTGAAGACTTAATTATTTGATATTTTTTTCCTTGACCTGATTGGTTTTCCAATAGGCCTGTGTAAATAATGCTCAGTGGCCTTGATAGCTAAGAAGAAAGTGGCAAATTCAGTCCATTGGAGGCAATGGCCTGAGTATTACATTATACCTTTTCCCTGTCCCTGTGCTTTACTAAACATCAAAACAAAAGTGTCTTTTCTGTCCTGAGTTACAAGAACCTGTGGGTGTCACTGCTGGATACCTTTTCAAATCATTTAAACAGTATGGTTACATATATAATATGTCACTTCAGTGACAGCATTCTGAACCATAAGAAATTACAGAAAGCACTAGGAGGTAGATTAATCATCTAGTGGTCTCTCACACCAAGTGTTACACTTGGGCCATTTCTCTTGAACCAGTGTAGGTGCATACTCTAGTTTATGGCTGTGCTAGCCAAGCCCAATGTGGCATCATGAGATTTCAGCTCTTATAGCTCACCAACATACAAATTTCAGTTAAAAAAAAACCTTCCATTTTCATTCTTAAAACAGAAACCCTGGGTGTAACTTCAGCCTGCTGGGAGTTTTGATCTAGATTTTATGCAAGATCCCTGAAATGTTTTTTCTTACATAAGAAATTTCCACTTCATTGAAGTACTTCTGCAATCTTTAGCTGTAAAATCTTTAAGGGGAAGATTGAATAACATGTGATATTCGGTTTATAAAACTGGCTCACATCCAGAAACATCAACTGCTAGTTTTAAAGTGCTAAGTTGGTGCTTACCCATTTAATCTTTTTTTTTTTTTTTTTTCCTTTTGAGTTTTCCTTTGCTGACTATGAAAGCATTATTAGCTTTATGGTATTGTCTCTACAATCTGTATAGTACCTTAGAGCTCACAGGTATTCTACCGCAATGGCCAGTTTAGGACCAAGAAAAGGATTAGACCCTCAATCTGCCTTCAAGATATTAGCAGAAGCCACTCACTACCTCTGCTGAAGCTCATTTTTTTCCATCCTAAATCCCATCACCTCTCGCACGCTGCCTGCTCTGAGACTACCAGAACAAACAAACAGCAACAAAGAAAAATGTAAGCAAAATCCAAAAACCTGAGCACCCCCATATTTTGAAACTCAAATATTTCTAATGAAGATCATTTGCAAAACAAGTTAACTCTCAGAAGTCTACATTAATCTATGTCAAAAGCTACCAGAGATTTCCAAACTGTAGATCTAGACAAACTGAACAAAAATCCTGAAGAACATACAAACTCCCTATGCAGAGAAAATGTAAATGTGTGGATGGGTATAAAATTGACAGGCTAAAATAAGAAATCAGACTTGTGTCACCAGATTTTTTCATATTACTTATGAAAATGAGTATTCCATTATTATATGGGGAGATTAAGTTACCACTGCTTATTTTTATGCAATTAGATACTCACCTGTCCCATGTAATAGTGATGGCATTTTCAAAACTGAATAGCCAAGTGCAGGGAAGGGGGGAACAATTTAACCTTGTGCTTAAGTATCAGCTCCATATGCTAGTGCTGATACTTAAGAAAATACATTGTTCTCATACAAAAATTACAACAGACTTTGAACAGATGCCGCCAAATCCCTGTTTTATTACTGATGCATCACAGTGGTGATATTAAAAACTTTGATCTTCTCCATCACATCTGATGTTAAAACATCTGATGTTAAAAAATTCGGATGTTCTTAGCTTTGCTGGGATATTTTTGAGAATTTTAATGCTGTTTTTCAAAAGGTGGGACACATTCTTCTCTTTCTGCTATATTAAACTAATTCCAAGGGGCAGAATGTACAGATAGTGTTTCAGGGTCGTTCTCTGTGTTCTAAGTTAAAAGTGATGATGGGCCTTTGCTTTACAGAAAACAAAGCAAATAAGTAGTGAAAAGAGGAACATAGGAAGTGACAAGGTGGCCCTTAGTGAAAAACAAATATTATTTAGAGAAGTGAAAGATTATATATTTTCTGTTTTGCCAACTTATAACCACTTTTAGTACATTTTACCCTAAAGTAAGTTTCTTTTTGTTTGTGGAATTTTCTGATTACAATAGAGAAACGAAAGGGTAAGTGCATGTAGGGCGCATTAGGGACAGCAACCCAGTCCCTCAGCTGTGCTCTCCTCCGCACCGGGCCAGTGCTGCAATGGGATGCAATGGGGGCACGCGGGGCACGGGATCCTCTGGGGCAAGCTGCTACAGCTCATCCCTTGCTGGCGGCCCTGCAGGGGCTCTGGTGCCCTGCACTAGCATGAAAAGTTTGGGCCTGAGACCGTTCCTCACTCCCCCAAATAGACAGAATTACCAGACTTGGAAGGTGTCACCACCGAGAGCCCTAATGCTGATGTTAGCGGCCTTGGGAAGGCAGGAAGTTTCCTTAAAAAGAGTAGAGCAAGCTCTGGGACAAAAAGGCAGAGCATTTCTGTGAAATAAAGAAAGAGACAAAGATAAAGGAGGTATGTAAATGAAAGAAGTAAATGAACTCAATGGCTTACAGCAATTTTAGGGACTGTAGATCTTTTCACACTGGTGTTTTTTCCCCCTATCTATATCTTTTTCAGAGCAGAGATTTATATTCCAGAATATTTTGTTTATCTGAATGAGGCTGCGCAAAGACCAGGTTTGATCTTGCTTGGTTTTGTTTTATGATTATTGTTCGTGCTGTTTTACATATAGATAAATGTAGAAAGAGCTATTTTGAATTATTTGGAGCAATTATGTTAAATCCCAGTTTTCTATGCATAATGTTATCTATGCTCTTGAGGAACATGATAAATACTTTTAATATGCTTTAATGGGTTACTGTTACAAGGAATTTTACACTGCCACAATAGAGGCAGCATTACAGTAAATTAAATTACAGTGCACACAATTAAATAGAATAATGAAAAAAATTAGACTTGGAGCAACAGCTCTTTGGGGCCCTCTGAAATTTGATTCCATGATAAACATAATAGGAGAAGATGGTGAGTGAAATTTAGATAGCTAAGCTAGATAATACTTTGTTTGCAATATCTCCATCAGGGATTAATCTTCTCTTATTCAGAGACATTGATTAGTCTCTAGATTATTTTTCTGATTGATTACTGTTGTACTGTAGCATTCCTTCTTCATTTATCTACCCGGAATCAATATAACTTCATAGCTATAATTTCATTGTGGTACAGTTCTCATGCATTCTGCAATAATTTGTGGTTACTCAGTAACAGTTTTAAGGAAAATCTCTTCGGAGGATTGCTTAAGCTTGTAACCATCCTTTACCAAAACAAAACAGAAAACAAAAAACGTCACTTCTTTTCATGTTGTCTGTGAAAGAGAAGTATTAATTTTGTATGTTCTCTGACACAAAGAACTCCTGAGCTTCTTTCCAAGAACTCTTGAGCATTTGAGATACATTGCTGTGTTACTGGGCATATTTAAAGTAAAGCAAGTATGCAGCTCTGGGCAATCATTATTTTGAATATGTAACAACAACAACAAAAAGTATGTAATCTGCCAGACAGTATTGTTATTGTGTGTTTGTGTTTTTCCCTTGGAGGTAAATATGAATTGAACCCAATATGGACCTGGAATTTGTAGTCAAAGTCTAAATTTTATATTTAGCTCCCAGTCATTTATGTGGCTTTGGGAAAGTGACTTTCTCCCACAATCAAGGATAACAGTTCTTGCCTGTTTACTTTAAATATATCCTTAAAGAACTTGTTCATTGATAACTATAAATCTCTTTGCAAATGCAGCATGTTACTGCATTAAACCTAAAGTTAGTTTTCTAAGTTCAGAGTAGGAGTAAAATGTTATCCTTGAAAAATGCATGCCAGTTTTAAGGAAATCTGTGGTTATATTCAAGACTTTCAAGTTCTTTTCCAAACTCTTTCTCTATGATACTCTATCTCTTTGTAAGGCCATATGTTCCACTGTATTAAATCAGATGACTTCTGTTTATAATCCAAGAATGAATTTCTATTTTTATAACATTTTGGAGGGAGATAGAGGGTATCTGTATGCATACAAAGCCTTACCCTGATCAGCATATACCACCGATCCTTTGTCTTTTCTACTATCTTATAAGTTTGTTTGAAATGAGGTCTTTAGAGCTAGCCCTGGTGCTTAACATTAGACCTTGATCTCATAAACGGCTTTTAGAAGGCTTAAGAACATGTGTTTTTGTAGCTTGGGGATGTGCAAGTGCTTTGCTGAATTTAGGTTGTTACTGGCAATTCTCCCTTCCTATATCTGCACACCCTTGCTGTGAAGGTCCAAAGTAAATGGCTGCTTGTTGTGTGTTTTCTTTTGTTTGGTGCCACTCTAGTACATAAATAAGTTGGAGAATTTCTGTAATGTTTGAAGAATTCACATAAGAGTCATTGTTGAAGTGGGAAGCTTTTCCTTTAGGAAAAAAAGTAAAGTAAATAAAATGGAGCTCTGTTTTTCTGTCCATCTACATCTCCTGTTTCTCTCCTGCTATACTGAAGCAGCCTGTTACCAAGTGCCTTTTTATTTGTCATGAGAGGAAAAAAAAAAAGGATGTTTTTATGGTGTTATCCTTCTCCAGAGGTCACTTTACAGGATAGGGAGAAATGGAATGACCAGCAAAGGTACTTCCTTAATTAAAAACATAATTAACTATTCATATATTGTCTTCAACTCTAATATAGTACTAGGCTTTTACTTACTCTCTAGGTATCACGAAGACAGTAGATCCTTTGGTACAGATGTAAGTTGAAAAATAATGGTTTTTAATTTCTTCAAGTTGATGTAGCAAATGTGTACTTCCTGAGTAGTTTGACATTATTTAATATGTATATATTTGCTTGTTGACCTTTGGATATTTTCAAGGTCAGACTATTGCAAATGCAACTGGTGTTTTAGTTTGTCCTTGAAAAGGTTTTTCTGCAATTGTTAAAACATGCTCCATGGAAATGAATATGTTATAGGCTCTCTATCAGTTATTATAGGCTCTCTAAAATCTGTGGGTTTAATATGAGACACTGTTGAGACCCTCTGTATAACAAACATGGTCTATGTCCAGAGGAAAATTAATCCCCTCTTTGGACATCTCACCACCCAAGATACATGGAAGGAATCTTGTTTTGTCATCCTGTGTCATTCTGTTCCCTCTAATGCAATTTGAACGATGTGTACATCAAAATAGGAGAATATATTTTGGAATAGAGTGAATTTAATTTCACATGATTAAGTGCATAAATTTGGATTCCGGACTATTAAAAAAGAATACAGAGACAGCTTCCCCAAATGCCAGCCAAGATTTTTCTGGTTACACGAATTGTTTTGTAAGTTGCAGTGAAAATACCTTATGAAAGAAGAGAGTTTAGCAGACCACAGCTGGTCTGGGAACTCCAGAGAAAGCAACATCAAAGAGACTGCATGTACATTCAGAGAATATGAGGCATAGGAGTGCCCGAGAATTTCAACATAGTTCTTTGAGATGTTAAAAAAATAAACAAAAACCTGCAGCCAATTTCATCTTCTGCATGTAAAATTAAAATTTCTCTTCAACATATGATCCTATTTTTTTTTTTAATTTCATACCCACAGAATTGCCTAATATACCATATACGTTTCCTTCTCCAATATCATGAGGTATCCATGGTATGCCAGATACCACTTAAACACTGTTCAAATTTGCAGTTGCTGTGGATATTTCTTCTTCATAGGAATGATAATTGTAGAAATATTGCTGGTTTATTGCTTATGTGGTATTTAAATGAGTCATTATTCTTGGAAGTTTTTATCAAATTTAAAATAATTTTTAAAATAAACGTATATATTTTTAAATAAGATTCTGCTAAGGTCACATTTAATTTGCTTTCCTTGGGTTTTATCATTTGGCACTTCACTACTTAATCAAATATACAGTAGGTGTTATTATGTATAATAAGTGCATAGTGAGATATAATAACTTTAATACAAATTCATGATTGAGGAGAAATCTTCATGTTCTTTAAAGTATATATTGAAGTACATCACTATTAAATAATAAAATAATTTATAAATAGCATTCTGAAATCTATTTAGGAAAGATTTAAACTGTTCACACATGTTTGGAGGCCTCGTTGTAGTACCTCAGTTAAAGTGAAAAAGCACATTAAAGTGACTAACATATGTAAACTATTCTATATAAAGTTAGTTACTTTTCTTCCTGTGCACTTCTATGAGAAAAATCTTACGATAGATCACAGACCAAATTCATTGCATAGACTTTCATTTCCAAACTCATCTTTTCTGTGTCTAAACAATAAAAATTTATTGAATTATATAGCATTTTTTTCCACAGTTTGCGTTATAGTATTTGTTATATGTAGTACAGTAGAGAAATCAAGGAGTTGTCATAATACACTAAGTTATTAATTCATCCAGCACTATTTCCTGCCTCTCGAAATGATATTCGGTGTTTTAGAAAACAATAAAGAGAGAAGCAGGGGTAAACAGCATTCCTGGATAATTGAAAATGGTAATATGCTCGAGGAGAGAATTCCTTTCTATCACGCATAAGTTATCACCTTATACCATGAAATACAAGATCAAATGACCCTTCATAATACATTAGCTAGCCTAGAAGTGTATGCTGTGCTTCGCCATCCAGCATGCCTAATTAAATTTTCCTAAGCTATTGGTGCATGGGTTTCTTTGTTGCATTATCAAGAAATGTCATGAGAAAAATAAGTCCTTTATGTCTTTGAAATAGAATATGTAGACAGCACTGAAAGTTTGGCAGGCAAATATTAGAACAGATTTCTGATACCAGAAAAAAATAAGTCTAAAAAAGTCTAAGAAGAATATGTTTCAACAAGCTCAAGTGTCTGACAGGTGATGCCAGTCTGAAGGGTTTCCATGTCTCTATTTTGATATATTTCTTTCATTTTCTCTAAGTTGAGGAAAAGAGTTTATAAACTTCAAGGAAATGTCATGGCTTTGATTCTTTAAGATTCAAATGTTATGGGGCATGAAAAATTGTTAACTATCTCCATGTACCATGATATATTTGTGATTGATAGTTTGTTCCTTTATTTCTGTGGGTGATTCCTTATGCGTGCTCTCACTTTAAATATAGAAAAGTCATTCAGTATGTGTTGAATAGGCCCCAGTTTAGTGCCATTAAGAAAATGAACGTGCTACTGGACTGATAGAAGTGTATTGGAGTTATTAAAATATTAGAAATTATCCTGTCAGCTTTTGGCATCTCATGGGATTAAAAAAAAAAATGTTGAGGCTACAGATAAAGTGATACTGTTGTGTTTTGTATTCTTGTTCAGTTTGTTCAGATGCCTTTGGTGTCTGGATTGTGGCAGTCATTAATTCCATCTTCACGCTTCTTCTGATTTACGTGGGTTATTTTTTAATCAAGTGTTTCATTTCTGGGCCTTTTATTACTCTTTATCATCAGTTCAAGAAGGTTATGTTTTTAAGGTAGGACAAATCCTAGCTCTTTGGGTGTTAATTCTTCACATGCCTGCGTGGCTCCCAGCATGGTCCTGACCTAGAGACACGTCTCTGGTCACAAGTGACTATGAGTTTTAAGGAAGCTCAATCAAAGCATCAGATTAAAGTTCCATTTGTTTCTTCCATCCCCGTTTGGGCCACCCACAGCTGAGCTCCTGCTTTGTGCCAACCCCCAGGAGAGACTGTAAGTCCTTGTAAGGCCCAGGGGATATCTATCTTTGCCTATGAGTTGGGTGATGTGAATGTGTTTTGCTGTACATTACACCATATTTTCCTAGGGATGAGATCAGGCTGCTGCTTTGGCCTGGCAACAGTTAAATGTCACCATTAAATATATAAAGGCAGACTCAATCTGAGGAGATACAATGATACTTGGGTTGGCAACATACAACCTGAATGATTATGTTTGTCGTAAGGGACAGTGGGAGTGTAAAGATTTTACTTTCTTGAGCTCCTAAAGAGGGCACAAGCCCATGCTGCTGTCAGGGTTTGCATTTGGGCCCATGTTTAACTGAAGTCTAGACACAGTTCAGTGGTTTCCATGATTTTGGACAGGGTTGAGTAGATGGAAATCCCACATGTCGCGTAGCTGTGCTCTCCTGTTACTGCTCAGCTTGACACTCATGGGAGGAACTCCAGTTGTCTAACATTTTGGGTGTGAAAAAAATCAGTAGTATACTTTTCAGTTTTACTCATGATTCTTATATATGTATGTTTTTTTTTTTATCCCATTTCTTTGTGTTGCAATATTTTAATTAATTCAGAAATTTACAGAAATGTTACTAAGATTTTTTTTCTGGGGTGTTTTGTGACAGACTTGGTGTCATTGCAGTAGAAACTTCTTTATCAAGTGTGAAAAAAGTAGGTGTTTTAGACAAAAACAATACATTTTTAGTTATGTTAATTAGGCATTAATAACAACATTGCCAAGTTGAATAGGAATAATAGTTCCTTAATACCGGATTATTGTTTAGCATTTTCTATTTTTTTTATCTAAAAATGAAAATAAGCTGGTTATCTGTTGCTAATTATGTTCATATGTAAAACAAGATAATCTTTTAAAAATCTTTTATTATATAATTATACATTATCTTAACTCATAATCCTATCTTGTTATATCTTTCACTGCCTTATATATTGAAATATATTCTTGTCTGATATATTCCTAATTGTTGCAGTTGTCTGTCTGTATTTCCCTCATGTTGCAAAGCCTTATCAATGTGTCTGTCATTTCAAAAATGATGAAAGCATATAGGCATTTCACCTCTGGAAAACTCCTGTTGTAGAAAAACATATTTAAATGCTGTATTTCAATTTAATGTTGACACAGATAAGAACACATCGGTGCCTGGCACCATCTGAAATGCTCTGGGGTCTGGAGCTCATCTAGGGCTCTCGCCTGCCTTGCGTGGTGAGCATTGGCACTAGCCTGTGTCGCACCTCTTCTGTTTGTGGAAAGACAGACATGCCCTGCTATGAGCGTGCCTCATTGAGCCAGGATACTTTAGCTGCCATGTGTCTAATATGACTTTTGGTGTATGGGTATGGTGATGGGCTCAAGTATTTATTCAAAATTGACAGGATCTAATGTTATTCCTGTAATAACTCCCAATTACTTTAATTATTCTTTATTGCTATATTTTTAATAATAAAAATAGAAATAAATTTAATTTATTTTTAGTTACCTAGTTCTTGGACATATCTTTAATCCATATAATTTTATGGTTCAGAAGCATTTAACTGCAGCACTGTCCAGAATTCTCTCTCTAAAATAAATTTTCTTTTACCACCTATTTCTGTATGAATGCTAGTTTCATCACTTATGTGGGCATTTAATCTGAGCTGCTTTAATATCTGATTCTGTAGTTTCTCAGTGTTTTCAATCTCCAATTTTTGCTACTGGATTGAACACCTGAGTCTCATAAACATTTTCCTGAATGTTCAGTAGTGCTTGTGTCAGACCACCAGTGCTGCTGCATACGTGCTCACGCTTGCTACGTCCTTTCTGGTTGTGGTTGAAAGCCGTTTCCTGCTCTCTAATCACTTGTTTTGGCAGCCTGCTGCTTCAACGGGCACATGTGGTGCCAACTTCTTGCAAGCTGTCAGTCTTTATTTCCAGAGTTAGTCCCGTGAAGAGGACTGGGGAGAGCAGAGCTGGTGGTAGGAAGCACTGCTAACCGTTGTTCTCATGCACGTGCTGTTCTCCTTAGCAAAGCCCAGTATTGGTGAGCGTGGTGTCAATTAAAGCTGACGTGGTAGTCGTTCAGCATTTATGGTGCTGTATGGTTCTTCAGCAAGCTCCTCTCCAAAGCCCGGGAGAGTCTCTTTGCACAGACTGTGTGAGAAGAGAGGGCTTTGCTCAGTTTGTAGAGTTTGTAATTTCATTGAGAAAGCAGATGTGTGTACAACTGCAATTTAAAACATAAATTCCTTATAGCAATTCATAGTTTCCTTCAAGCATCTGATGCGTTAAAGAAAAGACAGAGTGGCACTAACTTCGGTGGTAAGGAAGGGGTAGCTGACCTGGCAGATAGTTGCGGGGAACCTCCTGAACACATGAGGTAATTTAGAAAATGTTGGAAAGAGGAAGTTGGAGGTAATGATTTGAAGTCACATAATTCAGTAGGTTTCAAGACAATGTCTTTACGAAGGCGATTAAGGGACTGGAGCATCTATCATATGAGGTAAGTGAGCCTGTTTAGCCTGGAGAGAAGAAGGCTGAGAGGAGATCTGGTCAACATGTTCAAGTACCTGAGGGGTGATTGTAGGGAGGATGGGGCCAGACTCTTCTCCGTGGTGGCCAGTGACAGGACAAGGGGTAACAGGTATAAGTTGAAGCAGAGGAAGTTCCACCTCCTTGTGAGGAAGAACTCCTTTCCTGTGAGAGTGACAGAGCCCTGGCACAGGCTGCCCAGAGAGGCTGTGGAGTCTCCCTTCTCTGGAGATCTTCCAAACCCACCTGAATGTCACCCTGTACCACGTGCTCTAGGTGTCCCTGCTGGAGCAGGGGGGTTGGACTAGGTGATCTGTAGAGGTCCCTTCCAACCTCAACCATTCTGTGATTCTGTCACACAAGTACTGAACATACAAATGCCTTTCAAAGCACTTTCAGAAGTCATGTCTTCTGACCTATGGTTGTGCCACTGATTAACTCTTAGTATTTTGAGCATTTGTGTCTCAACAGAAAAGAATTTTTTTTTGTTGTTGTTTCCCCAGTGGACACAGCCTGAGCCTATTCAGGACTAAGATAGCTCTGTTTAGTAAAGATGAAAACTGAAGTCCAGGAATAAAAGCAATTTCCCTGAGCAAATGTTCCAGACCAGCATCAGAATGGTGAGATTTAATTTCAAGATGTGGAAACAGATTCTTGAACGACTTGCTATGGACAAACTCTCTGTGTCTCACTTCCCTCTCTCACTGTCTTCAACTGAATCCTGCCCATGTGTTATAGTCAAAAATAAAGATAATGCAAACTGTTGCAAAGTATCGATTTAGACTCATCTTTAGGTTGGAGTGGACGTGGTGTTGGCCAGGCTCTCTCCCTGTCTTGCAGGCACAATGTCTTTACTGCAGAAGTGCCTTCGAGAAATTTCTGTGTCTTTATCAAATGCTTCATTAATTGCTTTTTGTCAAAATGTAAGAAAGGGAAAAGCTATGGAAGAATAATACCCTAAAGTACTGTAGTAAGAAAGAAAAAAAAAAAAAAAAGTGTCCACACTTTTTCAGGGCTGCCACTGATGAACATTTCTAATGAATTAAGCATTTTTTTCTGCCTGCTTTAATTTGGGCAATTTTTCTGCTCAAACTTGCATAGAACATTATACTATCATTCCAGTCTGGGTGATACAGATTAAATCATTAGATTTTTTTCAGCAAGTCAAGAGTATCTGAGTAATATAGTCTTTACTGATATTTTAGCACTCAATGGGGGATGTAGAAGAGAATTTTTAATATCTCTTGGTGTACTGAGATCTGATTATGCTGAAGAAAAGTTTCATGGCTAGATATTTGGTATTTTTATTGCCATTCTTATCATAGTCCTGTCAATGAAGCAGGGTGCCAGTTCTCCAGGATGCATTTCATTCCTTGAGCATCAGGGTTACACAGAGCAACCCTCGCGCGCAGCAGGGGCTTGAGGGCCGCTTGAGGGCCGGCGGTGGCGCGGGTTCAGCACGCGCAGTCTTTGCAGCGGAGATGTGATGCCATAGGAGAGACTCCGGCATGCTCTCCTAGCCCTCCTAACCCTCCTGCTTTGGAAATACGTGGTTGGGAATAAAAAGATAGCTAGAAAGAAAGCTCTTCCCAAGCTGCTGGGGAAATGCTGATCCGAAGATGCCATCTTTTGTTTTCCCTCTACTCATTTGTTTTCTTTTATATGGGAAAGCGAACTTGCTGGGTAGGAGTTAGTCTTGTGATCCTGTTCCATCTCACAGGTCTGCGGACAAGCTCATGGATCAGAGCATTGTAACAGTGCACGTGTTTTATCATTTAACTTGCATTTTCCATAATGTTTCATATTAGATTTTGAAGTCAATTTTACTCTGGTGTTCTGAAGAACAAAAAAGTAGTATGGGATATGAGAACTGGGGGTTCATAAGTCTAGAAATAAATAAGCTAAGAATGCTTATATGATGTAAAAAGAGGGATTTAAATTTTAAAATTAACTAGTTACTGTATAACTTACCAAGAAATCAAGAAAAATTAAGAATTAGGGACCACATGTCCCAAAAGAGAGTGGCTCTGCAGAAGGCTCAGGGGGACTTCATACTTGCAGAGTTCTGAGATCATATGGATTGAGGGCACCAGAACGTAAGGTAAGGCACAGCGTTATGGAAAGATACACTGGGTATTTAAACGGTGAATGGTTGTCACGCACAGAGTGAATTAATGGTTGCTCTGTATCTACTCCCTCTCTCGTAGCTTCTGTAGTTATTTGTCCCATTGAGTTTTGCTAGGAAATTTTTGAATTACACCCAGCAATGCTAGTGGAATTCCCCTTTGCCAAATTTCTTGTGGCTAAAACATGCATCCATTCAGAGAAGTGATATAACATTGGGACCGGTAATAGCTGAACAAATTCAGTGCTCTGGCAGATTTGTGGGACAAGGCACTGATAGCAAAAACTCAAGTCTGCAGTGAGGCATTTTGAGAGAATGAACAAAGATCAGCATTCAGTAAATGAAATGCTTGTTGCAGATTATTTACACAGCTCTAATTCTTGCCCATTGATTAAAGGCCCTTTAAACCAAAAATCTGTACCCTTGTTGCCATGTTACTGTATTCACTTATGAAACTTAATAATAGGAATAAGGTACAATTATTTTTAATTTACTTAGGACACAGCTAGTAATGTTTTCCTTTTTTTAAAAGAATGCTCCCAGAAAATAACAAGGTATTGAACCCTGTGAGTGTCTAAAGGAGATTTTTCCCTTCTCTAGCCTGCTCACAGTGAATCCAGCAATGTAGTATTAGTACTGAAAGAGCCGCATGTGAGATTTCTGTTACTTAATTATTCTTTGTGCAGCTTGGCATGTTGTTTCCTTTTCTCTTTCACTGATCAAATAACTTTAAAGCAATTTAAGAAACCACTTAAGAAAGGTTAGCCATTTCAAGAGGTTCTTCTTTTTTTATCCTTTAAGTATTTAAATTGCTATGACCTTCTCAGCAGTTAGCATATCAGACTTTTCTAAGTGCTTAGAAAGTAATTGGATTTTGCATTTAAAATAAGAGAATATTAATTTCAAAACCTTTCAAGTGTAGATGCATTTTAAAAGAAAGAAAGATTTCTCAGCAAAAATGTAATGACATTAACGCCTAGAAAAAAAACATCATGAAATCAGGTCTCAAATGTCAAAATCCTGAGTCCGTAAACCGACCCAGTGTTGTGACATGGAGACTTTCCCCATTCGGGTTTCTGCACAGTCCAGTTTTGCTATTCTGATGTTGCATCCGAGTCCGACAGTCCTGCTGCCCTAATGAAGACAGACTCAATCCAGACCTGCAGTGGCCAAGTCTGCACTTTGCCAGGTTGTCCCCTGAGTGCTGACCTGAGGTTGGCATTTTCTTGGCATTCTGCCCCCGACATCTCCTCTGTGGTGCACACATTCTCTGGGAGCTAAAGCAAATAAAATATAGAAAGACGAGAAACCTTCTTTTGTCAAGTGTGTAGCTGACTGGGGCTCTCTGCTCCTTTCACATGGGTTTCATGTAGCTCTTCACTCAGGAACGCTTCTTACCCCCCACAGCTCAGTGGCATTCAGAGCAGCAGAAGGAGGAGAATCAATGATGGAAGTGTCTATGGATGGTCAGCGCTATGGTGCATGGTACCAGGATAATACTGGTATTATATTCCTGGCTGGTTTATATTCCAGCTTTTGTCCAGATATGTACTACAAAATGTAAGAGTAAAGAAAATATGAGGTATCATGTGAGTCTGCCCTCTGCAGCTGTAGTTGGCTGCCCATTTTGCTTTTAGAGCAAAGAATCCAGAATAAACCTTTCTCTCAAAAAGCTCTGAACTAGAAAGGCTTCTCTAGCCAGGCCATACCCAGTATTAGCAGTACTCTGTGACACATGCATGTTTGCATTATTAGGCAATTATTTTCATTACCAGAGTACTTTCAAAACTTGTATATTTCTGCTATTAAAATGTTTGTAGGAAATGCTTTTTAAATACAGCAAGCATGCATAAACTTAATGCACATAAGCTAAGTGCATAATCATTGTCTGTTGGGAAGTGCTCAGGATTGCAGCTCCTTTTTGACACTTTGCCATATACAAAATAATCCCGCAATGGAAAATGTTATCATTTATTCTTTGTCATTCTCTATTTCCCCACACTTGCTTAATTGTCTGCTCTTGGCTGCCAGTCTCATGGCTTTCTTCCCTACGAACTGTTCTCAGACCAACCACAACAAAATCTAGGAGCTTGCCTGAGAAGACTGGCTGTGGGCTATGTAGTTCTTTGGTCAGACCTAGCACATGTTTTAATTGGTTCTGTATTGTTTAAAGGTGAAATGTGTAAGCATTAAGTGCTACATGAATTTTTCTTAAGCAGCATGTGCTTTTTATAAGCACCTATGTTCCATTTCTTCACACACAAGCAGAAAATTTTCCCATTACCTTGTAACAAAAAACAGACTGTGCTACAGCAATTTCGTTCCCCTGAGGATGGTAGCCTGTCATCTCTATTAATCTTCCACACATTATCTTCCCCTACATGCTTTGTTCCAGTATGATGAATTTTTACACCAAATATAGAAAACTATTGCTATTTGGGAGAAAGTAATCCTCCTGACAGAGAGTTTTGGGCAGAAAGATGCAAGTGGACAGGGTGAAATTCATAGTATGTGGTAAGTCTTTTGGACTTTTTATCCTTCTGTATTTTGGTTACTGAAGGAATTCTGAATTTCAGTAATTGCTGGGAAGTGTATGTAGCTTGGTAATCCTTCCTGTTTGCTTAATTTTGTTGGAAATAATTTTATATATTTTATAAATGCAAGTCATCCTACAGACTCGAAAGGCATGCTTCTCCATTCCAGTTGTGCGTATTCATTAGAGTCTCCATTAATGAGACCATTCTTTGTGCTGCACCCTATGCATTTAATCCAAATGACAGCTCTGAGCATCATCAGAATAGAAAAGAGTAAATAGTGAACATTCACATTCACGTTGCTTTTTTTCTTGCACAAGCTTTGGAAATTACTTTCGGAAGAGAAAGGTCTTGATTGTTTCCGTTGTTCATATAATGCTGTTGGTGTATTAAAGAGGTTTGCATGATGCATAACAATGTACTTTATTGTGCATCATACATATACCGCAGTGCTAAGATCTTGTTATTTGTTCAGACCATTTTGTAAGACGCTGGCTTGCTTAGACCATTTAAATAATGTTAACGGAGCTTATGAAATAAACTATTATTGTATTTATATTAATGCAGGCTCTAATTGAAAGCAGTGTTAATTTTCAAAATTAAGAGAAGGAGATATTAATGCTTCTTTCCCCACTGGGTTGTTTACTGCAAAATATAATTAATAGCCACATTAGGTATTCTGGCTCAAAATCTTCTCATGTTTTTCTGTTTTTTCTTTCTTTTTTTTTCCCCCAACAATTATTTTCTCCTTCCTTGTTAAAAATGTGTTTTGGTTGGGATAATTCGTGCTGAGGCTTCAGTAAGCGTCCTACTGACTTGTTTTCAATTGCTGAAATTGAGCTCAATAACTGTATTCACAAGGTAGTGCAGGGATATTTCCTAAAAGTGTAATTCACCGTGAAAATTCAGTATTTCCTAGCATATCTTGCTGTTTACTGGCTTCCTAGCAAGCTGCGGCATTCCTGATCCCCCATCCCAAGTTGAAACAACCTTTTGTTAGACACCGTGAAATCTAAAAGGCCGATTGCTTCTCCTTGTGGCACTGCAAACTTGAAACCTCTGCATCCAATTTAGTCATTTCAAACAACTGTTCTGCTGTTCCTGCTGCGGTTACAGAATCAGTTAGAGATATTTGGAGAGTGTTACTAGAGAGAGATAGGGAAGTGAAATTATATTTCTAATTGTTTTTATTAGTATTAAACACTTAGTAATTTCTTGCAAGGATAAATTCAAAATTACTCTCCTAACCCCCTATTTTCCTTCCACACTTTTTAGTATTATCCCTTTGGGGTTATAAAGCCGATTCAAATAAGGAGGAAAAATGTCATTTTCACCTTCTGTCTGGCCAAATCCAGCCATTCTGTGCGATGGCGCCAGGGCAGGTCCGCGCACGGAGCCGGTGTCACGGCGTCTTCCTGGCTCCGAGTCGCACGTGCTAGAGCTGGACACTGGATGATGTTTCTAAACAAACACCATTTCTGCGGCCATGCTCTTCTGTCATAAATAATGTGAAGTGGAGCAAGAAGTGGAGTAGCACATGGTTTTCACATTCATTAGAACTATTAAGAAAATGAGGAAAACAATACATCCATGTAGAAATACAATGGAATGTGTATTTCAAGATAAAGTACCAAATAGTCTTGTGGATAAAAGATGTTTTATCATCTTCTGAAACACACTATACAGAAATCTACTGTGAATATGTAGTATATTATTTGGATAGTTAAGAGTGATTAAATGAGTGAAATTAAAGTAGAAGGAAATATGTTCTTTTCAGTGTTTTAAAAGCACTGCCTTGTTTTCATGATTTGCCATCTTTCCATGGAAATCCAAGTGAAACTGTTTTGCCCCCTGCTAATTTGAAATGCTGGCTGCTATTCCCTATCTTCTCAGCCTATTGACTGGAGAAAGATCAACTAAAACACGTAGCAAAATTAAACAGTTTCATTTTTCTTTTTTAATGAACATAGCTTCAAGTTTAGGACTGAATTTTCACCCTGTAAGTAGGCTAATTTTCTGTAAAAGAGTAAGGACTTCTTACTCCTTAGAAAGGTAGACTAATTAATAATACATAAAGGATATTTGATATTTCATTTCCTTTTTTATATCCTTACTATCTCTTAAAAAAAAAGAAAAGAAAAAATCACCACATGTAATGTAACTAATAGCTTGTATGGTAGCGTAACATTGTTATAATCCTGATAAAATATACTGAAAAATCAGTTCATTTTCCATTGTTTTGTTTAATTTTGGAAATACACAGATGTATATCTTACACTGTTCATAAATTCATCGTCATGCCATTCTATAAAATAAATGAGTGACTTCTTTTTAGGTAACCTTGATAGTATAAAACCTCATTTCTGGGAGGGAGTTCTGTGGGGCTAAACAGATAGGAAGGACAATAAACTTGAATAAGTTTGCAGGTTACCAAAGTAGGGAAAAGTTACCTCCAAGGCCCGGGGTTGCAGAGTAACTTCAGTTCATTTCATTCGTACTAATGTGCTACATAAAATGGGAACATTATGGATCATCCTGATGATACAGAGTTGCTGTAATCGTGTAAATAAGAGTCATTCTTCAATATTGGAAAGCCGTCAGCTTCACCCAACTAGAAATACAAAAAACCACAGTGAACATGTGAAAAACTCAGTAGCAAAATACCTGGCGCAGGGATCACAATTCCTCAAAGCATTTACTGGCATGTGCCCAAGATGCGGCATCTGCCCTGTTTATGCTTGGAAAAGCAGCGCTTGTGCTTGACAGATTCACTGGGAGTCGAATGTGGGAGCAATCATTAGAGCCCAGGCACAGGGGTTCAGGCATCTTGCAGCTTGCTTTAAAGCCCAGCACGCGGATCCCGGCTTTTCGATACGGGCGACCAGCGGAATCCTGCCGTGCGGTGACAGTGTCGGGCACGCGGCTCGGCACGTGCTGGCAGCAGGCTGGGTTATTGCAGCTGCTTCTGGTGAAGTCGCTCTTGTTCTGCGCGTGCCCGGAGACTGGGCTGTGCCGGCACTGCAGGAGTACTGGGCACTCGGACAGCTCAGGTCGTGCTGGGAGTTACTGGGCAGAGAGAGCTCTAAGCACACAGGTGGCCCGGGGGTGCCCTGGAAAGAAGGGATTCAGTTGCAGGAAGAGGAGAGCAATGACCAGGTAGCCTGGACACATAATAATCCTATACTAAACACAATGCAGCTTAATTACACACACATGTAGATATAACTATGTGAGTACCTTGCTGAAGCACCCAGAATTTCCCAGAATATTAGCATTACATTGAAAAGTTAAGCGCAACGGTCATAAGATCCTACTGGAGTTTCTCATTCTCTACTTCTGCTGCACCATGTATGCCTTAATACTGTTCTTGCAGTACAATGTGTTTTGGTCTTTCCTTTAAGCTGACAGGAAATTACCTGGTAAAGAGTATATAGCTGTATAAATACATATATACTGTTTTGGAGGAAATAAAAATACAGGAAAAAATAAAAAATAACCAAATATTTTAGGGAAAAAAATAAATATTTTAGGAAAAACGCAAAATAAATCAGCATGTCTGACATTTATTTTTTTTCCTAACAAAAGCATTTCATATTTAACCAGTTGACGTATCAATAAAAATGATCAAGTTACTTACCAACGTACCAATATTATGGGAATGTATTTCATCCATAAAAAAACATACAGCAGTTATGTCATACATTAGCCTGAAAGCCCAAATGCTTTCTGACTTACTGTCTTGGCAGGTACCAGAGAATATGTATGTTCCAGAAAAGCAATGACGCTTTAGCATTTATTTAATGCTTAAGTGCTTTACCCAAAGAAGGATGAAGTTAAGATTGAGATAACTCTTTCTCAGAACAAGGATCATCATACTTCTCTACCGTAGAAGCAGACTTGCTGCTCCCTGCTATATAATCATATTATATAACCTTTTTAATAACCTGATTAAACTCATTTTAATAGCTTTGCTATTACTGGCAACTGAAGGCTGTTTCCAGACAAAAGTACTCCCTTTTAGTTAGCCCTCAATTTCATTTTCCTTATTTAATGTTTACCTATTTTTAATAGAGCACATTAGGTTCCATCTCAGTCTTGGCTTTGACTAGGCAAAAAATAAAAAGCCCCCGTTATTTTATTTTCTTCTCCTAAAACAAAGTCCTAATTCTTCTGAACATGTTAGTCTTTTTTTTTTTTTTTTTTTTTTCCCCTAATCCCAGTTTGAATCCTAAATTCATCCATAGTCCATTGTTTGCAGCAGTTATTTACCAGGAATGAATTTTGTTCAATATGTTTAGATCTGCAAAAAAAGTAACTTTACAAAAGAGAGTGCAATAAACAACTTGTTTCATTATGGTTTTGATAAGAAACATAAAGCCAGATTGTACCACACTGACTTACGCACATGCAACATTTTCTAAGGACTTAAGGGAAAGACTAAATGCCTATGCCAGCAAAAATAAAAGTGGTAATCAAAACAAAAATGTTCAATTTTCAATATAATATATTTTACACAGAACACCAAAAGAAATTTAAAAATTCTGAATAAAATCAAAAAGATTGCATATAACAAGGTATAATATTTGCAAAAGGCCCATTATTTCTAAGCTATAAAGTGATGAATACAATATCTCTAATAAAATATTAAGCATCTTTTCCAGACTCAGGTATCGAGGTTTATATTTTCCAGTGCTACTTGCAGTGGCATTCTTTTTAGTGACAATATTAGCCTGTTTTCAGAGCTATAAAGCACATATCCACAAAGCAGTCATCACTTACAGCCTGGTGATTTGAGAGCACTTAATTTTGGATATATATAATTAATGAAGAGGACGGGAAGCAGACCTCCAAAGGAGAATTAAGATAACCTAAACCACTTTGTGTTTTTCCATTCCCAGGACTGGAATAGATGGGGTGTTGGTGGGAGCCAGAGAGCAGGCAGCAGTGAGCACTCCGGGCTGGCTGAGGCTTGTCAGATGCAGCGTTTCACAACGAGTGTTTCCGTCCAGTCGGGGTTTAGGTGCTGACCTCTCTCTGGAAGAGTAAGTGTCCCCATGAAATAAAAAGGCAAAAGGCAAAAGAATGGCCTTTTGGGGTGTCTGGACTCAGCTTCAGTGGAAGAACTTGCAGCTCTGTATTTTTAGAAGAATGATATAGCTGTGAACTGGATGCAGGACATGCTTGGGGACAGAGTGAGGGAGTGTGTTTGTCTGTTTTGGGTGGCATTGAAGGAAGGATTGTACCAGTCATGAAATGAAAGAGACAAAATGGAGAGCAAGACTGATCGTGGCTCTGCTCGGTTTGTGGCAGTAAACTCTGAAGGGACAACACGCTACCAGTGTGCTGATGTGTTTGCCTCCCACCTGGACGTTTTTAGTTTGCAGTCGCTGTTTGTGGCAACGTGACTCGCCCGTTGTACTTATGTACATGGATTTGGGTTGGGCCACGGGCAGGGCATAGTCCTTATACATGGCCAGGTGAAAAGATAACTCCGTCAGGGTTGAGTTTGGGGTCTAGTTACCCTCCAGAGATGTTTCTGCTCTTTGAGGCTTGTGGCATGCAGCATAGCTCACTGTGTGCTTGACTTCCATTTTCAAGTGGTCACATTCTTAATTATACAGAAGCTAAAAAGATGATTTTTCAGATGAAAGGCACAAAGGCAAGTGTATGGCTATAGCTGTCAAACATAGTTACAGATTTGTGAAGACCCATGACATCATATTCAGTGGAATTATACTAGGCTACAAAGGATGGGAAATCTTATTCAAATAGAAGATCATTCAAAAAAAGCACTTTAAGCTTTTTAAAGTTATGAGAAAGTCAGATGGAACTGTAACTTTTTATCAATATTCCTTGGCAAGTCTTTAAACTCAGATTTTAAAGTCTTGCCTTGCACTGATAGCAATGAGGACTGTCCTAGTGCTTCTAGACCACCGGAGCACTAGTGGTGTTGACGCGTCCCTTGGTTTAGCCCAGGTGAGTGGTGGCCAGCAGGGCCATCAGATGTGATAGCCAGAGAGGAGCCTGCCCTGTGTGAGCTCTACCCAGCACAGGCTCTGGTTTGGCAGACAGTTCTCTAAGCTGTCTTGCAAGTTTTATCATCTAATAGCTGATAGCTGAGAAATACCCCTTTGCCAGTCCGCTAGGAGGGGAAGAACAGCAATGGAAATATTACTTATTAGTGGAAAGTACTATTAAAGCAGGTTTTTAGACAGCTTGTACAAACAGATAAGGTACCAAAAGAAGGAAGGATGTTTAAACAGGTGCAACTTTCTGCCTTCATTACTGTATACCATTTTATCTATCCTTTCCTTTTAGTCCAAACTTTCTGCATTTTTTTTCCATCTGACAAGAAAAGTTGAATTTCTGAGGTCAGGAAGCAGAAGAATTCTCAAGTCACTTGTTTTTATTATGAACATGTGCGTGAAGCAGCTTAAAATGTTCCCCAAAATACACATTTTGCGATTTATTTATGCAAATATCTTTGACCCATCAAGGGACTTGAAAATTAATGGAAATAGGAAAAATTAAACAAAATCAATCTACTGAAAATAAGCAAGAAAGAGATTGCTTGAAATATGCAGACTATATTAATTAGATGAGCATTTTAATTAATTATACTGGAAACAGTAACAGAGGCTGCTGTGAGTAAGTCATTAATTGAGCATTCAGATTCCTAATGCTGAGAAAAAGGGCCGTAAAGTTAGTGGATGCAGTTTTTCAATTCCCAGAACAGAATATTTTGATTTTATAGTGCAGAAGACTGAATCTGAATTAAAGCACTTGCATGCTGTGCTTAGATTTTAAAAAGTGATAAAATAGTGGGTGGCTGGCTGGCTTAAAAGATTTGTCATGGGTGGATTACAAAACTAGTTGGCAGGCACAGGCCGCCTGTACAGGCAAATGTGATGGTTTATTTTAATTTAGGCAGTGTTTCTGCAACGGGTCCTTTGTGCTGTGGCCTAAACAGTAAATGATGCTCAGTATCACACTTCTCAGTTTTTTGGACAGCATTTGTGGTTTATAATGGCCTGTTTTGAGTAATCTTAAGTTTTTGGAAGGTTATAAAGCAAATGGAAATGCTTCAGATCTAACATTAGTGCTTAACACTTTACAGCCATGGTCTGTGTTCACAAATTACAACCACAGTTAAAGCTAGCACAGGCCACCGCGTCATTCGTGCTGTCAGTGCCTGCTCCTGCGGCCTCCTTCACGAACCGGAGCCTCCGCTGGTTTGGCAGGCAGCCCGTCTGCCTCTACCCATCACCTGCTGTTCGTGATTCCCAAGCGCCTCAGCATTTGCTTTTTGTTTTTGAGAATCATGGATTTATGGAATCATAATTGTTGGAAAAGGCCTTCAAGACCATCAAGTCCAAACATAAACCGTCACCATGTCCCCAGGTGCCTCATCTGCACGTTTCTTGGACACTGTCAGGGACGGTGACTCCACCGCTTCCCTGGGCAGCCTGTACCAATGCTTCACCACTCCATTTCTACTCCATGTAGAAATTTTTCCTAAAATCTAAACAGAACTTCCCCTGAAACATAACATGTCGCAATAGCGACAACATTATCTGGCTCTAGGAGTTAAAACTGTGTCCTTTTCATGTTGTCACAAAGCATGCTCTGTGATCCTGCTTTCTTCTTAAATCTTTCCATACTGTTGTTGCTGCCATGGTTCATAAGGTAAAAGAAGAAAGCGTGTTGGGCTTGGGCAAGATTCACACTTATTTTAATGAACTGTGCTGACTTGGGGAAGTTTTTTTTCTGAACTTTATAGAAGAACCCACAGCATTCCTGAGGATGCAAACATCTGGCCAGTTGATGATGTCTCAAGAAGAACAGTTTTTAAGCACAGATTTTCCAACAGTTTTGTCATTTTAATTCACCCCACAGTCTGAAGCTGTCATTTGGATAGTCCAAGATCATTGTTGCATTGTGTGCACATGGTTGGTTACATTTATTTTCCATATTATCCATCCCTAAGTTGCATTTAATTTCTCCTCTTACACGGTAGGCTGCTGCATTTGCTGATCTGTATTTCCATAGACCCAGAAGAATACAATTTCATTTCTCTCCAGTGGAAATTACAGTTCTTCCCATTTGCTGGTTTCCAAGTTTCTGAGGACAGGGTGGCAGAAAGACTGAAAAACAGCACTAAAGGATATTAGAAGCTTATATGAGAAACGGGCACTTGAAGATCCTTTGTGGTGAGAAACGGGCACTTGAAGATCCTTTTCCCATGGAAAGGTGCTCTGGCATCCCAGGTGCTCCCCCTCAGCCTGTCTCCCACTGTCTCCCAAGAGTGCCAAAACAGCAGTAGCAAAAAAGAGTCGCCGAGAGGACTTTTTGCCACTGAAACTTCTAGCACAGAAATGCATTTCTCGCATTCTGGTAGAACTGAGGGAGCTAATATGAAATGTGGCTTGCTGATAGTTATGTTTTTAAAAAAAAAGAAGAAAGATGATAAAGATGATTCTAATGAGAAATTTCCCCCATGTGAAGGAAGGAAAAAAAGCTTCTTTCTTTCCTCGCAGTCCCTGCGTGGTGAAGTGCTCTCTCAAAGGGGAAAGCTTGCCAAGTAAGCACCTTCGCTGCGTGGAGCTGGAGGTGTGACAGCAGTGGCAGAAGTGCTAATGAAGGACGGGGCTCGCGAGGGAGAGCTGCAGCAAGGACTGAGGTAGAGGGCCAGTGCCACGGGCTGGAGGAAGGAGGAGGAAAAGAGGCAGTAGGTCCCAAGCAAGACCTGGGAATTGAGGAAGAAAAAGCTGTGACCAGTGCGGCCTAGTTGTAGAAAAACTGGCAAGTATCAACGAAGAAGGTGGCCTGCTCTGATTACTGTGTGGGGATCTAAAGTTACCTTTTGGGACTGCTCTGTGCATCTCAGGTGCTTCAAGTAATGTAATGTGAGCACAACCCTGCAATTGCTCAGGCTGCCCAGGCACTGAGTGGCTGAACCTGTCCTTGCATGACACATTTAGAAATATTGAGAGTTATAATTGATAAACCATTGCTGAGAAAGAATTTTAATTAATCAACTATTGGTATGTGGCAGCGTTCCCATTGCTTGCAGAAGAAAGGTCAAAGCAGCAGTACAATGCAGCTTCTTCTGCTGGGTTACTTCATCATTGTCAAAACCATCTGTAACTTGTATAAAATGAAAATAAATCCAGTTGAGCTTCTAGAAGTTAGGCAAAAGGTCCCTCTTAAATCATACCAGGATTTGTTGCCCAATGCTGCTCTTAAAGTCTCCCACTATTCCTGAATGGAAGGTAAGCTGAACTTGCTGAAACCGGTGGTGGTACCATCTCAACAACTGTGTCTGATCACGTAGATTGGTACCTCGTGGTTTGTTCGCTGTGGTACCAGCAAGGTAACATCTAGGTCACTTGTAAAATACTTCAGTTTTCATCCAGTTTGCCTAGTAAAACCAGTTAACACTTGAGTATGTATTTGAAGAAGAAAACTGATATATACTGTGTTTTAGATTCCTGCTCGTTCTGTTGCGTTTATTCAGGAGAGTTCAAATGATGTCTATAACCCTTCATCCAGTTTCAAAAGTGATGGCTGGCAATCTTTAATATTTTTCTAGTAGAGCTGCAGTACTTTTTTTTTTTTTTTCTTATGCTAAGAATTTTGCTGAAAGAATCCAACCAATACTTGGTTGTATCATGTTTACATTTGTACAGCACCTAGTTTTCTATGATTACTGCTTTATTAGTATAGTTGTGGCACATTTAAACAGATATTTGGAAAATATTTAGATATACTGACAAAAAGAGATATATCTCATCTACATTTTAGCTTCCCTGTGTGTGAGCTATGTCCCTTCTCATCCCCGAAGTTAAGCGTTCACTTCCTCAGATCAAATCATCCAATGTATCTTCAACACATACCTCAGCAGGAGATGAGTCACCCTGTAACAGTGCTGCATCTTTCCAGTGATGACAGCTCAGTGTGACTAGTTGGGCTTAAATATCTAGCTTTTGGCACCAGGACTAGTTAAGGAACAGGAATCTTTGGCTATCCCGTACCTACCTTTTCAGGCTCATGTTTAGCAAACCAGAAATGACATGGGGCTGAACACAGCCTGGTGTGTAATGGTATTCTCAGAGGGCTTAAAACTTTCCCTCTTTGCATGTAGCCAGTGGGGAAAAAAATGGCATTCAAATGTAAAATTTAGCAAAAGAAGTTAAGTCTGGTAAGAGCTGAAGCTTTTCTCAGTTTCTATGTATTTCTCTGTGTTTTTTTTTTTTATTTTATTCTATCTCTTTAGCAGAGAAGGGACGAAAAGAAGGGAAACAGGATGTTTTCAGCATTTAGTATGTCAGAACATTTGAGAGTGCTCATACAATAATAATAATAATAAAAGAAAACCTCTCATCTTTTGTCTCAAAGCTGTGGAGAAAGTCTGTCATGAACAGGGCTACTGTTCAATTTTATTTCAGGTTCATTTGTACTGGTGTTGAAAATAGGCAACAAGGGAGACCACAGGTGCTAAAGCACTGAGAAACTAGAAAACAAATGTGGTGTTTCATTTGCAGCCAGAGGCAGCTTACAGTGTTCTCAGGGAAAACCCTTTTAATAGAAGGAAATTTTGTGGTAAACTGCTGGTGACGTTAAGCAGACTTGGATATAATTGATTAATGTAATCTGCATATTTTATGATTATCTGAGATACAGCTAGTGAATAATGAAACTTTTGCAACACTTAAAGCCTGTGCACAAGGTTATGTCTTCTTGCATAAATCTGGAACCATAAAGGGGCTTGGAGAAGTGCTTTAAATTGCCAAGGAGGAGCTGGATGATAAAACTTAAGTACAAAGTGAGTATTAATTTTTAGTGCAGGAGAATTTGAAGATTGCTGATATTTATCCTTTTCTGGAGTGCACTGATCTGCTGTAAACTGGATTTTTTAGTTATTTTACTCATACAATTTTGTATTTGCTCTGATGTGACAGTGTGGCTACTGCATTGTTGTTTGGGCCCAGGAGCTCAGGGGGGCAGGAGGCTCTGGGGAGGGGGCAGACGTGAGTGCTGAGAGGTGCTGGAGCAGATGCTATGTCTGCGCTTAGACACTAACCTCTTGACAGGGCTGGTTCAGCACCAGTGACCCCTTCAGCCCCAGATAAGCTTCTCTCAAATGAATGCACAGCTGACATTTCCTTTGGAGCAATGAAAGAATAAAATAAAATTTAGATTGTCAGACTTCCCAGGGGGAGCCTGCTGTTATCCACCAGGGTACTTTCTATTCCTTTCTATGCCTCTCAGCCCAAGAACTGACAGCAGAAAATATTTTGCAACCAGCATCGTGAATATAACATGAAGAGAAAACAAGAATAGCTTTGAAATGGCATTTCTTGAGCAGAAGTCTGGCCTGTGCAGTTTTGTAGCACAGCTCTGGCAGGCCGTCGCGCTGCACACTGCAGTCTCTTTCCCCTCAATACTGAGGCAGTTGTGAGTGGCTTCATTAAGGCTAAGATTATTCCCTGTGATACTAGGTTTTCTGTGTCCCTTGTCATAGTAGCCAGTTGGCCTTCTGGTGGGGGTACAACATCCTTAATCTTTCTAGGTAATTAATTTCTTTAAAAAGTTGCGTGAGGAGCCCCGGCATTCCCACTGGAGTTGTGCTCAATGTGTCCTGCCCAAAAGCTCAACACGCCTTGGCCAAGTCCTCCCAAGATCAACTCGTCAGAGCTCGGTTTGGCTTCCTTTACTTTTCCTTCAGCAGTAGGACCTCTCGTGTTATGTCACACTCTCGTGATTCAGAGTTCATGTCAGGATTAAACTGTCTAGCCATAGAGTTGGATGTTACCTGAATTATCCATGGTCTCGCTACTACTGCATTTCATGAAAATGGGTGTTCTCGTGAATTAGTATTATAATTGCTACTCATTAAAATATTCAGTTTGCAGTCAGACTCATTTATGGCTTATATTGGACTAATCTACTCTCAGTTTTCAATTACTAGCAGATCAGAAAATATGTTCTTTTTTTGCAACACAGAGTCACCATCATAGCTGAGATGAACAAAAATCTATTAGCAAGCTATTTTATTTGCATTCAGTAACTGTATGTCAGATATAAAAATTATGATATATGGAATATCACTACAACATATTCATCTGCTAACTACTTACGACATTTTTTGTGAGAAATCATCCATTTATTTGGCTAAATGAATGTAATGAAAGAAGATAGATTTCTGGTTAAGATGTTATAGGAAAAAGTATTTTTTTCCTTTGAAATGGGAGTTTGTATTCTTTGTCACTATTATGCAAAACAAAATCACATAAGGAAACAAAAAGAAAATGAAACCTGCAAAGTCCTGTGTGACTATGATATAAAATATAATTCATAGAACATTAAAATTGCAGCTCAGGAAAAAAAAAGAAAAAAGAAAAAAGGAAAAAAAGAATGTTTGTGATGAGTGCTCTACACCCTGGTAGATGTCCAGGATGTTTGACCTGTTTGTTTCAAATAACTTTCAGAAGAAATCATAATATTTCTGTGATTTCAGATATTTAAACATTCTAGACTGTTTTCTTACCTAATAGTCCTTGCCTATTATTTAAGGCTCTTTCCCTCCTTCACTCCATTTAACGTGACAGTTTCTCTCCATTGTTGTAGTTTCAGCATTATTGCGTGAAAATCAAGGCGCTATGGAAAACAGTTGTGTCTTTCTATAATTGGTGTTTGGACCCTCAAACTCATTTGCTACTTTCATTTTCCAAGTTGTGGTTCATTGGGGGATGGCTTTATTAAATAAACATCTGCTAAGTTGCAGGAAAATTAACTTTATAATGTAGGTTATCAGTCAGGCATTTGAATGCTGGAACCATCCCCATTCCCTAACTAGGTCACTATGACAATCAGGGATAATTCCCTTTCTCTTCCACTCCCAATAACCATTATGTGCCAGCAAAATTTCCTCTAAATTCCGTTCAAGTGGAAGCATCCCAAGGGATGGAAAAAGCCTTGTGGAAAAGGACTTTGGATAAGCACTTATCAAAAAGTTTGTTTCACTCGCCTCAAGAAAAAATGGAGTGTGAATGCATCGAGGGAAAGCAACGGTCGCTGCAGATTCAAGGTTTTCCTTTATATTTGTTTGGAGAAAGACCCTATCTACTTCCTTGTGCCATTACATTTCAATCTGGAAACCTCCTCAAAGATGGAGATATCCCCATAAAAAGCAGCGCAGAGCCAAGCGGGCTGATGGATTCTAGGTTGTTAACCCTGCACCTGCAGCCCAGGCGTCCGTCAGAGACCCACCGTCCTCCTTCCAGAGGCCACACGTGCGGGTCGGCTCTGTGCTGCTGCATGAGGAGGGCAGGAGGCGATTCCTGGGCTTACAGCGGAAAGTGGCTGCAAACATCCCTCCTCTACGCTCCTAGCCGTGACTGTAACAAGTAGAGTGGCTGAAATGTGGCCCTGCTTTCAGGATGAACCACTCATAGTACGTTCAGCTCATATGTTCAGCGTATGTGAATGCTGAATAGCAACAGCATCTCTTGAAACGAAATGTGCAGCATAGTAAGAAATGCATGTGCATTAAGTGTTTGTGTCTTTGTTATAGGTAGTGTTCAATAAAAAAAGATGCAGCTAACGCATCACCAGGCAGTTGCAAGTACCATAGGACAAAAAATATCTTACGTATGAGAACAATTTTAGTCTTTAAGTGCCCAGCACATTGTATCCAGCTAGTTGCATTCACTTTTTTTTTTTTTTTGAATGAAACAGAATAACTACAACTAACTTAAGCCTGCAGGTCCAGCAATCTGACTATTCTGTCTCTGAAAGCGGGCAGCAGTGAAAGCTTTGGGAGGAACATAAGAAACAGTGAAATCTTCCAAGAAGTTAAGTGCAAATGCACAAATATCAAACTTATCAAGATTCTCACATTCCACTTCCCTTCATATGGATTTTTATATGTATTTATATGTATATATTTATGTATTTATGTGTGTATATATATGTATGTATTTTTATATATTTATAATCATCCTTTTAATCTCAACCTTCTTTGATTCTAGTAACATTTCCTTTTGAGGAAAAAGAACATTTCTCTAGACAAGATGAGGGAATACTGCAGATTTTACAAGGACATGTGCTGTTTTCTGTTTCATCCTTTTGATTGCTGTTGTACCCTGAATTAATTATTTCTGTAAAACTGTCTATAATTTCAAGACTTCTCTCCTGAAATAACCTATTTAGAGCTTTTTATTGTCCATATAGAACATTTTTTTTTATCACTTCAGCACTTTTATCACTGCTCAGCTCATTCTCTAGATCACTTAAGAATAGTTTGACAGAACACATCCCCAAATGGTTCTTGTGGGATTCCTGTAGCTACTTCCCTAAAATGAACACTGTTTTTTTTTTAACTTTTGAGCTGTACAACTTGATGAGCACTCTGTCTGCAATCTCATTGTGTGTAAGGGCAGCAGCACTGCTCTTTTATTCAGGAGGAGTGTGTTCAGAACATCTATCTTTTTAAGCCCCTCACTAGTTTAGAAATCCCAAAGAAGCTTAAATATGAAATAAGTGTCAGATTTCTTTATCCCTAATGAGTCAGTGCTGGTCAGACACTTCTCTGTCTGAGGAATAGTACTGCTGGCAGTTGCAGCATCTACATATTTCTGGACTAGGCAGCTACTAAGTAGAAATATAGATGGCCTAAATTTGGGTTTTAGGGTCAAAATCACACATGGGTCCGGGGCATTTAAATTCTGTTGTAGCTATAAATCAAATGTGTAGGTTATGCAGTTAGATCAGGCAGGGTTTGGAGTATGAATTTTATATAGCCACCTATGATAGCAATTAGGCACCTAAGTTATGCCTAAATGCTTTAGTAGCTTTATTCTGTGGGGCTGGTTTTGGGGAAACCTTCATCAGATGGATAGTTAAGTATGCAGTTATCTTTAAGGGCGTACTTAAATCTTTCATCATGAAATTGGATTTAAATACGAGACTAAATGAAATCCCAAACAGACACCTCAGCCTGCTGCATACTCAAAGGGTACACAGCAGAGAGAAGCTCTGTGCTGACTGGCCTTTGGGTATGTAATGCAATTCTTTTTTGTTATGCTTACACGTAAGGCATGGATTTTTCCTTCAAAAAGATTTTAAGGTAGGAGTACTCTATCTACTCTTTCCTTCATGTGACCAAAACCAAACTCTTCAAAGTACTTGACTACTGCATAACTGAAGTTTATTTATACTTCAGTTTGAAAAATATAAGGCATAGCAAAAGAGAACTTTAAATATTTAATTTCACATAAGCCACTCAAATGCAGACATCTGCCCACAAATCTTATAAATATTCTGTCTACGTACTTATTGAGGGGAAAATTGCATTCTTACATGACCAATAAAAATAATGGCAAAGTAATTGCATAGAAGAAAAGAAAAAAAAAAGGGGATATTAGTATTTAATTTAAAATATATGCATATTTCCTTTTTGTATATTTGAAATAGCAAATATTGTTCTTCCTTTGATTAAATACAGATTTGGGAAGCACTGTGTATAATTCATACACTTTAAAATAAATGTTTCCAGGATAATTTGGTATTGTATATACTTTAAAAATCTGTTATTATTGTTGGTGTATAGAACTGCCTAAACTGTTAACATAGATGCAGGTAATATTCTTTTTGAGATAAGTCAGGAAGTTTATCATCAACCAGCTTGCTGGATTATCTGAAAGATTCACTTTCTCTCTCTCCGGAAAAAAAAAGGGATTAAAATTTATATAAAAAATAAATAAAGTGTGGCTCAATACACAATTACACAATGAAATAAATAGAGCTAGACAGATGTAATAGAGGTAGTAAGATGATTTCAGAAAAGC
>JAWLRI010000341.1:174709-189121 GCA_034781795.1 Crypturellus tataupa | reverse complement strand
CTCAATACACAATTACACAATGAAATAAATAGAGCTAGACAGATGTAATAGAGGTAGTAAGATGATTTCAGAAAAGCGAGAATTATAGCAGAGGGAAAGAAAATATCTTTCCTCCAACCACTCTAAAGAAATCTGTGCCTGCTTTGCTCTGAAGAAGCTTATTTTTTCTTGTGCCACAGGCTCACTACTTTATTTTGACAAACACAATAACTTTTAAAGTTCTCACACTGTCATCTCTCATCACTATATATCTCTAGTCATATATATCTAATCTTCTCTCTCTTTTTTTTAAATCAATAAATTAACTGTATTTATCATTTTTAACATACTGATTTAACCTCCAACACCACCAACATGTTGAGCAGGTTGGTAGAACAAAATCCTCTAAAATGCTGAGCCCCCCGTATTGCAGTGCTGGGAGCAGAGCCTGTGCTGATTAGCGCTAGCTACGCTGTGCAGATTGGCATCCTATGCTCAGCACAGCCCATCACCACCTGCATGTCAGTACAGCCCAGATCACTTTTATACCCTCAGACTGACACGTGTCAGACCATCATCTTATTTCTGAAATCTGTTTCACTGAGTTGCCAAATGAATATGAGACCAGCAGCCCTCTTCTGGGTTGTGTATTTAGATTGAAAATGAGACATTTGTAGCTCTTTACGCAGGAGTATTCTTCAAACGATCTCAGCAATGGCAATAAATAATTTATGTTTTCTTGTGGCTAACACTTGTCTTGTATCCAGTAAATTGGTGTCGCCAACATTTGTACCCAGCCTTCGGCTTCGTGCGAAGCTGTTGACACAGCTCTGGGGACCTACCGAACTTGGTCGGGACCTTCCTCTCTTTACCTGCAGCTTTATTTTCCTTTCTCCAGTTCTAATGGCAATAACGGGTGATTATTACCCGTGTTGTTTTAGCTTTTGCCTAGATTGATGTGATTGTGGTGTAACACTATTAGATATTTGTAACTAACAGCAATAGTAAACGGTGGTTCTGTGTAGGACGGGCTGTCCAGAACTGTAGGCCTAAAACGTGCCACAGAGGAGTGTGGGCATGGGAAGACAGCAGAGGCCAACAAATATCCAGTGTATATAAAATTAACCATATACAGGGAATTTGATGTGAGATAGATTTGAAGAACAGTGGAGAAAGGGCAATGCATATAGCTTGTTAGCATATCTAAATATTACCCTAATTGCTTCTTAGAGAGAGAAAGAAATTATCAACAACTTCTTGTATACTTCTTGCAACAAGGCAGTCCCGACACCATGACCACCACAGAGTGATACCCCTCACCCAGACCAAGGACACAGACTTCAGTGCCCGAAGGGCAGTGCAAAGGTGAACACAGCCCCAGCAAAGGACAGGCACAATAAAATGTGTATATGCCTTTTCACCTGCATGCACTTTGAACTACAAGGGTTAACATTGTTGGAGCTAGACTACTAATAATTCTTTGATTAGACTTTCAAGATTTTATTTAGACAAAAAAAAAATTATTTTTTGGCTCAGCATATAATGTATTTTCCTTTTGCCCATAATAGGAGGGTAACAGCTTGGTGGGAGTTGAGACGACCTGTTTTGCAACTTGGCTGCAACAAATTGGTAATTAGCCTCTCATAAATCAGAACATGACATTTTGCACTCATATGAATTAAGGCCAAGTCTTCTTCCTGGCACTGAACGCACCCTGAATGCAGTGGTGTTCAAATTAGACTGTAAGTTTTAAGGTGAAAATAATCTTCTTAAGAAGCGTGTTTAGATATGGTAGTTGCATGGTTCTTGAGGATTTTTAATTTACAACATGAGTTTTTCAAACTTTTTATTGATATTCATAAATTATACTCACAAAACCCCTTACACAGTAGACTTGAACTCTATCTCTGTGCTAATAGCTCTCTGTTCTAGCTGGTAATTTGTGCATAGATTATTAGTTGGTTATAGTCATTGGTTGTAGCCTCAATTTTGGAACAATCTGTCACTTTAATGTGTTAACCTTTCTCTGAGACATTTTATTTCCTTTTAAAAGAATTTGTTATTTTTGCTCATTTAACATTCATTCCAGTTGTTTGGGCTCTTCCAGTAGATATTCAATTATCATATTCTGCTACTGATTTTTCTTTGACTTCTTTCTCACCTATCTGAACAAAAATATAATCTAGGAATCATTTAATACCTCTTTGCCACTAAAATGTAATGTATGAGGAATGTATGAGGAGCTAAATAGTAGTAGAGGCCATATTGCAAAAGGCAGTGCTGAATGTACACAAATCTCTGTTCTATTTCATCCAAGTAAAAACTAGATATTTAGTCATGCACCAAGTGCAGAAAAATAACTCACAAAACTACTCTGTGGTAAGCAGTGCTCTTTTTTACATACCTGTGTTTAATTATATGTTGTCTCTATCTGACTGCAGATGTTGTAAATGAACACCCTTTCTTCTACCTCTACAGTGTGAGTTCTCAAATATTGAGCAAATTCATTTTCTTAATTCTTTTCACTAAAGTAAGAATTAACTTCCCTAAAAGCAAGAATCAAGGGATGTCTAAGCTCTTTTAACTTTATTCTGTGTTCCACTGAGAACTACGTGCTCAGGTCATTCCTTAGATGATTTTTGATCTCTCCAGTGAACATTGTTAGGACCTAGAACCTAACAGTTTTTTAATCTCAGAAAAGTTACCAATGAGAGTTCATATCTGTTCTGGTTTGCTTCCTTTCAAGTATTTTTATCTTGCATTCAGTTCATTTTTAATTTTTTTACCAGTATCAGTGTTACAGACAGCATCCTGGGTTTCGTGTTTGTGTTCAGATTAAAAATCAATAGGTTGCATTTGTCAAACTGCAGGCTCCTTAATTTTCTTCTGTAGCACTGCCCATTGATCCTATGAAAAATGCCTCTGTAACGACAGCACTGTGATTATCACCTTTGTCTATGCTGTGCACTATTCTTATATTTGCAAATGTTGTATTTTGCAAGATATGAAACTATTGCAGTTCTGGCGTTGTTCTTCAAGTGCCCGTTGTTGCCTTTCATTGCCGTCTTTGTTACAATAGCGGAAGTTTCTTGTGCTATATTCAGGCACTACCTTGCCACAGAAATTCTGCTTCAGATCTCTCTTCTGTTACTCTTGGATTTTCTGTCGTTTCCATTTTATCGGGACATTTCCTCTTCATCAGTCTGGATTGTGTAATTTTGTTTGCTGTGCAAATTCCATTTATTCTGTCAAGTTCCTTCCATTAGTTTTATTTGAGTATTTTGGTCTAGGTCTAGTCAGAAATCAGTCAGGACACATCCTTTTAAATTTATAAGTCTGCTTTCTCATGCACAGATAATTCATCATCTTTCCTGGCCTTTGTGTTCATATCCTTCATGCACTTCACTTTTACAGAGGTCAGTGCTCCTCAAATTTGTGCTATAATTAATTATTTGCCCTGCTTTATTCAACTGGAAATTATAAAAGAGAGCTGTCTCAAAATATCTCCTGTTTATGAGCAGGTGGGCTAAGGACACAAGCATCAGGTTAAGGGCGAGTGAACTACAATATTGCTTGACAGTCTTTAAGGCGATAGGTGGGGATAAAGGCAGTCTGATGGAGGTAGCAGGTTGGGGTTATAGTATGTAGTGCTGTTTGCTTTGAAGGCTGAAGTGCATGGGCATGCAGGAGGGAATGGATGAGGACTCAGGGGTAATTGGTCTCTAGAGGGTGGTGTGAGTTTCTAGTGCTGTGCTGAACCAGAAGCTTAGCTAAACATCATCATTCCAGGGCAGGAAACATCGGAACCAGAGAGTAAGTACTAAAGGAAATTGCTGTCACTGATCCAGAAGCCCAGGGATCCTGTTTCATTCATTTTATAAATCAAATCTGGCCAAGTCCTATGAGTTAGCAGGAAGTGAAAACCCCTGAAATAATACTACATATACCGTGCTATAATGCTAAATATATATCGTGGGGATGTCAGGTCCTTTGTGTGTTCCAAGGAAAAAAAATCTTTAGATGTCTCCAAAAAGAAATGTCAAGAATCTTACTGCCCCATGCTGCTGTTTCTAATAGCTATAGAAATGGCTGCAGAGTAATAATAGAAAAGGCATGTTCCAAACCTAGGAAGAAAGCTATAATACGATGGATTTAAGAATTCCTGGGCTTGTTGAGGGAATAAAAGGGGAAACCTTGTAACCACCGTGATCACCTTATAGAAAAATAGCTGGCTTTCTCAGACAGATGTATATATTATTAAAATGTTAACCGTTGACTAATGTCTTAACTGTGCAAAACACTCATTAGAATAGGGAGCTAATTATTTTTTCCTTTTCTGTATTTGTAAAAAAGTGCAGAAGACAATTTTGAAGGCTATTTTGTGTTTATTTTAGGAAACCTTACAAAGCATTATGAAAGAAACTCAGAGATATTACTGGGTTAACACTTTATAATTATAAATTATATTTTATTTGTAAATTATAATTATTTAATAATTTATAATAAAAATTTATAATTATTAATAATTTACAATTATTTAATTCTATTCAAATGCCAGAAGCCAAATTATTTTAGAACCTGAATTCTGTATTTTCAAAATTTAAGCTGATTTTTTTGCATCACAATGATTAAGTTATGATTTTTACAATAATCTCCAAAATTCTGTCTTAATATGAAGTAAGATACAGTATTTTGGAGCTAGACTGTTAGTATTGTATATTCTTTATATTTATATAAAATATACACATTATATATAATATATACATTTATATATTTCTTCTTCAGAAAGGCTGGATGTTTAGTGCAGTTAAAAAGATCTGCATATTGTGCATATTGATATAAGCATAGCACTGTGCAGGTACTTTTGATGTTAAGCAATGGTCTAAGGCAAGACTAAAACAATCTAAATTAATGCATAATTGTTCTAAGTTACTGAAAATTATCATAAATTATGATTATAGATATTATTATATTATGATTATAATTATGATTATAGATAAAATTATTGTAGTATAAGAAGCTATAGCTTCTTGGCCATTTTTAAACAAATAACATTTCTTTCTCTGGAATTATGTTTTCAGTCTATAAATTAAGGATATACATATTTTCTTTAAAATTACATTTCTAAAAATATTTTTGAAACAACATTACTTTCAGCATTTCTCATTGCTATTGTATAGTAATGACGTGAATTTTGCATTATGTTACACTGTAGCCAATAGCATTAACATGATTACTACTTTATATCCTTGCTTTTTATGCAGATGTAACTACTATAACTATATATTACAATTTACATTCACTATCTCAAAGTGTTGTATAAGAAGTAGATTGAAGTTTCAGCACATTACTTTGATGCGAGGTAGGATTATTAGGCTTATGATATAGATGGAAACCTGGGTGCTAGGTGAGGTGAGGTGAGCTAGGTGAGGTGAGTCACTGCCTTAACTGGGGTACACAAGCCTGCATAGATAACATATACCTAAACAGTACAGAAATTCAGACCTCAGGATTCCAGTAGAAGTCTAAGGGCATGCCTTGCTTTAGCGATTTTAAAATGAACTAAAATGTACAGCCCAGAGGTAATCATTATTCATTCCTTTGAACTTAGGAACAGTAGGGTAGGCTAGAGTGCCCCAAAGTGAGCTACTCTTTGTTTTATTTTTTGTGAACAGCTGTGATTCAACCAGGTTAATACAGTTTTTACATTATGGAGTTAATATTTCACTACTCATTTCTGGAGTATTTAGCATTTTCCACTGTGCTGATTAAAATCTCTTGTGGATGATAATTATGCAGGATTTATCATTCAAGCACTCAAAATTATTTTAAATCTTTAAGTGGTTGGTACTAGATTTATTTTTCAAAGGATTTAAAAGTCTCCTTATATTATGTCCTTTTGTCAGGTTCTGTGAAAATGCCAAATCAATACAGAATTAGAAGATTTTCGGTTCTGCAAAAAAAAAAAAAAAAAAAAAAAAAAACTTTTTTTTTTCATAGGAGGAAGAACTAAGGAAAAGTGGAGAAGCCAAATATGCACACTTGAGTGACGAGCTTCATGTATTAATTGAAGTATTTGCTCCACCTGGGGAAGCATATTCTCGTATGAGTCATGCCTTGGAAGAAATAAAAAAATTCCTCGTTCCTGTAAGTAGCATATAGCATCTTTCTCTGTGTGTAGTTCTCTTTCTTTAAATACAAAAGAATTTGTCCTGACATTTACCTCAGGGAAATGCTAAACAGGCATTTGTTGTCACAGTGTCTTCTCCATTTTTTTCTCATTCTTTCTGTCATTTCTTTGTATTTTCCTTTCTGGGTTTTTTGGAAGTGTTTATTTATTTTTCTATTTTTAAATATTTGACATTACTGTGGAAGTACACTTCTAAATTTTTTGAATTTTTACATTTGTAAAAGCATTTAAGTAGGCACAGTGATTTATGTAAATATCTAACTAAAGAAGTTAATGAATTTTATGTGAGGACAAGAGTGCAACCAAAATATTCCTCATCACTATTTTTTCTAAACTTTGGATCATATGTAATATGAAGCAAAGATAGAAGGTGCTTAGATAGGAATGTGTGTATTTGCATGACAGAACCTATATCTCTTATTAGGTGGCTTTTTGTGGGGAGGTAAGGAGAATGCCCTACAAGTACAGTATTTAAATGCAATCCTTATAACATTGTATATTAAACATTTTTAAGAACACAGGTAATTTCCGTCTCATAATTATACTGCCAGTTTGAGAAGACAATTAAAATGTATCTTCTCAATACATTGTTTTTAATATTCTTATATGAGTACATGATATGAGAAAGCATTTTGATTTATGATTTTTGACTCTGGAATAAACATACAGTAAGGGACAAAATCAGGTCACTATGATAATCCTGGCAGCATATCATGGAATGGCATTTTGGCTGCTGGTAAATGACAAAGATCTGCCAAACCAGAGCATTGAAGAAAAGTTGGTAACTAAATTACAGCTTCCTGAAAAAATAATAATATTGTAGCTGTGAATGGTAATAGAGCCAATTAGGAAGATTAGCGGTATTTTTTCTTTGGATAACCCTATTTCCACTTGTTTGCCAAACTCTAACCTGTGAGTGAGATTTTCTATGAAAAGTACCTATTTAAATGTAGCTTTCTATGTCCCTTTTGTTCTGAAAAACCCATCGTAATGTTATGTAGTCACAATGGTGTCTAGTCCTGTGTGCCCTTGATTTCTAATATCCTTTATGTATTTTATCCAGACGGAGAAAATCTGTTCTGAATGAATATGGGAAAGAGTAGTATAATGAGAGTCGAATTACAATGTGTGGTGTTTTACTGTTCTAAACATTCAGAATCTGCACAAACACACATCTTGTGTGACATAATTGTTTGTTGATAAGATTACATTTATTTTCCAATATAAGCTACACTGGAGGAAATATAAAAATCAGGTTCTTTGTTATAAGATTTTGAACTTGTTTGCCAGTAGCAATAATCACTCCAAACATGTACAGATGATATTTTATGACTTATTTCTTAGTTTTATCTCCTTGCTGCACCAGTTCAGATTTATTACGATTTACAAAGCAATTATTAACTGGCTAGTTACAACATATGTTAAGAGGTTTACACTCAAAAACTCTGCCCTGGGTAGTATTATCTGTTTCATGTTTATAGCCTATATTCAATGTTTTATATATATTTTTTATTGTTTCGAAGACCTTATTTATTGCAACACTGAATATTGCATTATAGGAATGAAGGAATAGAATATAGCATTTTTAACTATATCAAATCGAGAATGTGCAACTGTACAAATGAGGTTTCACATTGCCAAAGATATATTCAAAAAAAGGGAACTATTGCCCTCAGAAATTACAGAGACTAGTTGCATCTGCAAGATGGAGGACTGATAATTAATCTGTAATTTTAATGACACAAATTTTACAATAAAAATGTAAAATGTTTACATGTACATTTTACATTTTTACAATAAAAGTGTAAAATTTTCCATGTAAAATGTAAAAATGCCTAAAAACATAATAATAGAAGTAGAGAGAAATAGGAATGTAATAGGAATGAGGAAAAAGGGAGTGAAAGCTAAATAATCTATTAACTGAAGAAAAAATACACTAAACAAGTATGTTTTATTCAATGCAATTACTTTGCTTTTGCCCAAGAATGATATTAAACCTTTTACCAGCCAGGGTTTTACCACAGTCAGGGCTTCTCTTCTAGCAGGCAGATAAGATTTATTTTGCAACTGACTTCACTGGATCTTTGGGTTTTGTTTTTTGGTTTTTTTTTTTTCTACACCACTTTGGCAGTGGTCTTCCAAATACTATCTGGGGGTTATGCTCCATTATGTTCTGATACTTATGCACAATCTGAAAATTTGGCTGCGATGAGTCACATCGCATATGAGAGCTCAGAAGAGCCATGATTGACTTAATGGGATTGATACCTGCAAGCTGTGAAATACAGCTGCCGGCTACAAGACCAAAAAATGCTCCTTACAGCCTAGGTTCTAAGGTAAAGTTCAAATTGGAACAGGGGGATTGGTAAGGGAATGGAAACTGAGGTGATGTATGTTATCCAGGATTAACTCCATGGGAAATACAAGCAGAAGAGCTGCAGGATTTGTGGGAGGTTTTTTGGGGTTTTTTGTTTGGTTGGGTTTTGGGGTTGGGGTCATATTCCCAGAGCAGGAGTGCGGCCGGGCTCTCGTGTGGGTGAGCAGCCCGGCGGGGGCTCAGGGTGGAAGGCGGCAGCCAAGCAGGAGGCCGCCACGGGCCCAGGATGGAGACATTCCTTGTGGAGACCCTAATCCCACTTATGGGCACAGCAGCGGGATGGGTTTCCTCTTTGCATTCCCCCTTCTTTTCAGGGGAAACCCTTCTCTGACAAACTGCAATGAGTGATCTGTCCTGCTCCAGGAAACCCTGCACACTGGAACAGGGGTACCTGACATCATTCTTGTTGCAGATCCTAGAACCATTAGCGTTACCGGTATATAGCAACTTCAGTTTATCCCACAGATGGGAGAGGCACTTCTTGCACGTTTAACCATATGGCAAATGCAGGTTAAATAAAATCCTTAGGCATCATTACCAGCTCAAGAGAGGTGTTACCCAAGTCATTTGGCCACTGAAATTGATGTTGTGTCCTGATGCCTCAGGCTAGGAACCAAGGAGAAGGAAGTGAACAGAGAGGCTTAAAAGTGCCAATAAGTCTCATGTAGCTCTTCTGACTTAAAAAAGCTCATACCTGGTAAATGTAGTATTTCATTGTTCATTAATAATAAAGCAATCTTTACAGCATCAAATTTGATCACATCACCCTGACTTTAAACCCTATACAGCAAATATATTTCCTAAGCAATTTCTCATTTCCCTACAAGGAGTATACCATCTCTAGGATTTCCCAGCTTCTTAACACAAAATCTCCCTCTGATAATCCTTATTCATATAAGCATTGCATTTTTATCTGATAGCTGGCATCCCCGGGAGTGGGGAGGAAAAGAGCTCCTGATCACTCAGTTTATGTGTGAGTGCTCTGTAATGGTGGCAATTACACAGAGGATAGGTTGCAGCTGCTACACCATGGCCACTTTAAAATATTGTTTACAAGAGTGTGATCGAATATTGGACCAACTGCCAATTTAAGAGCTATTGCTCAGATTATTTGACCGCATATGTTTCTCTAGCCTATTATATTTGGTTTAAATTGATGCTTCTTGGCAACAGAAGTGGAAGTAAACACATTTAATGTGGGTCTGTTGATCGTGATGAGTTGTGCTCCTGTGACTGTATTTCCTGGATGTCTTTGCTGGATTGGATCCATTAGGAGAAGCAGGATGGGCTGCAGGCTGCTTCCCACACTCTGGTGGGGTGTTGGTGGCACGTTGATGCTGATCTACTCAGATGGGCCCTTTTGCACATGCAACGTAACTTTCAATCCTTTGATCTTATCTTTCTTGATTACTTTGATAAAAATAGTTTTCCTCTTAATATCTTCATGATCCAGCTTTAACATCACCTTCTCAGGCTTCCTATCTAATGATGAAAAGGTACTAAGGAAAAAGAGCTTTTGAGCCTTTCAGCAAAATAAAAAGTTGCTGAGTTCATACTGGAAGTTACTCATACTCAAGACTGGCATGAAAAAATTGACATTGGGGGAAACTGAAAGCAGACCTCGATATCAGTATATTTTAGCAGGAATAGTTTTTTTAATTGAGAGTTTAAATCCTTGAAAGTCTTTTTTGTGGCTAACATTTCAAAAGATGTCATTCTGTTTCAAACTTACAATTCCTATGTATAGTAACTTGTACATAACAAGTCTCTACATAACCTGCAGACCAAAATTTCTACTAATCAGTTATGCCATATTGTGCTGGCTATATGGCAGTGTATATAGCCTGCAGTAACAATACCTTGTTTTAACTGTAATATAACAAATATCTGTAGGAATAAGGCATTTTTTGCACATATTTTTCATTAGTTTTCTGTGCTACAGTATAATATGAAAAGTCCATTTACATATTATTTAACAGTGTTTTTCTAATATTTCTTTTGTGTCTAAATTGACTATTTTTTATTTTCAGTCCTTTTATCCTATTTCAAAGGTGTCTCAGCAGGCACAGTATTTCTCTGTGACAGTGGGCAGTGGCATAGCTCCATTTCTGAGGTCTAGAGACCCTAAAAGTAAATAATTTATACTTACACATTTTAGAAATCTACTTTCAGACTCATTAAAGAAATTATTTAACAACTGTGATAACAAAATCATTCTAGCAACTGCTTTGCTTCTGTCACAAGTTCTCTGTTTGCAGTTCAACTTCTCTGGCATTTTACCTACAGGTTTTGATAATCAACAAAAGAATTTGTGGAGGATTTAGTCAAAGCCTAAATAAATATATAATATATATAGCTTTACATCATTTTTTTTCTTAAAGATTATTTATTTAAAATAGTTTGAGTTGGTATGATATGGTCAAAACACAACACATAGGTACTCAAGAGCATATTAATATTTTGTGGCAGTATACTTTTTCTGAACTGTGAAGGTTTTCTGAAATACTTCATTGGTTAATCTAACAACATGCTATGAACCATTAGAGATGCATAGTTTTGATCACTCATTTTAATTGCAGAAAAAAACAAAGAAACAAAACAAGCTGATTGTTATACCCCAAGGTGGAGGTTTGCTTCAAGAGACATATGCTAAACACTGGTGGCCTTTCTTGAGTTAAGAATTAAGTGCTGCCATTTCTCAGCTGACTGAACTTTCATGTGTTTACTGCTATTCAGTATAAAGTACTGATATTACTGGTGCTATGAAACTATAAAATGGGGAACAAAACCGAGGACATATAGTGCCATGGTTGATGGAACAAATGCCAGGTGCCCTCTCTGCAAGTGTCTAAACTTGTGTCCCCTGATGAGCCCCTTGCCTGTTTGCTTGTGCACCAGCAAATACCGCTCCGTTGACTGCTTCAAGGTAACTACATCTCAGTCTGCCTTTCTTTTAACACTTGGTGTTTGTGCTGTGAGTGGATTAAGATGTTTTTAGATATCCTGGAGGCATATTTAGTCTGAAAGCAGTCTCTTGGTGATCTTTCTCTTGATACCCAAAGAAATTAATATAAAGACTGCATTCGTAGTGCTAAAGCCAGCCCTCTATTTTGCCCTTAAGATTAACCAAATGGGTAGTTTTATGTCACTTGTTAATGTGAGCACAGTACTGAGGCAGGGATGTAGTTGAAAGAAGTATTTACAGCTTGTTTGGTGGCTCTGTGCTCTGAAGCAACCTTACTGCTTACCTTACTGCTTGCTGCTGCTAGGGGGTAGCTCTTCCCCAGTTGGGTGTGATGGATAAAATTCATGACTTGAGAGCTGAATCCTAAAGTATTGCTCCAAGTTTCTCCACAGCAGAAGCGCTAGGATGAGGAACATTAAGGAAGAAAATGGACTTGGTTTTGCACATTAAAGGGTATCAACCCCTCTGTTGCACAGGGACCACTAGAACCGCTGACGCCTCTCTCGTTTCGTTTTAGAATTGGGTGTGGGGGTAAAAATTTGGCCAGCTGGTGAATGACAGTAAAGGTCGGGTGTTTAACACAGTGATGAGGCTCCAGCTTCACTGGCAAAACATAAGATTCCATATGCTTCTATGTAAAAGTAGGCATCCAAATGAATGGTTTTTCATGCTAAGGATCACAAAGTAATGGTGACAAAAAAGTGATGTGCTCCGTGGGTAGTCCCATGGTTTTTTTTTTTTTTTATCTTTCAATTGATATGAAAGGAAGGGAAAACCCTGGGGTCATAAAAATGAGACTGGAAGCAAGGAGATAAGTTGTTTGTTTTGACTCTTTCAAGGAACTAGTTGTGGCATAGGTAAGTTGCTTTATCTCTCTGTTTCACTTATTTCAGTAAAATGATAATGGTATTTTTAAGCTTAATTCATTCATGGAGGTAGACTCAAATAGCACATTTATTTTCCTGCTTTAATTCAAATTCAAAAGCTTCCTGCAAATAATACCAGAACTATGTTAAAAAAAAAAAAAAGAAAGAAATGAAAAAAGAACTTTCGGGTTCTATTTCTAAACTTTTTTTTCTTTTCTTTTCTTTGTTTTTTAATGTAGCAAAGGTCACTGTAACTCATTTCTGACAATGCCATGTTTTGGTTGTTTAGGAAAACATTTAAAAAGCACAAATGCAAGGTAATCTTTCCCTTATTATATACTTCCAGCTTCTAGCAAGGGAAAAAAAAGAATCTTTTCAATTTTCCAAGGCTGCATCCAGACCATCTTGCTTTATGCCTTGTGTATATCTGTCTTAGAACTGTATTTGCTTGTGAATTATTTGCTTTTTATATTATTTTATTTTGAACATTAGATAAGTTTTTGGCATCAAAAATATCAAGTACTGATGAATTAGATAGTTTAACTGTGCAAAACTAAAACAAAAAACAGGTGCCAAGTAATGGTATGTGTGCCTTTATGTTCATGCATGCCTAAAAGCAATGGATAATTACTTCTTTTTTCGTGAATGGCTGTACCTCACTTATTATCCTTCACGCACTCTTTTTCTGTGTGTGTATCTTTCTTTTTCTTTTTCTTTTTCTTTTTCTTTTTCTTTTTCTTTTTCTTTTTCTTTTTCTTTTTCTTTTTCTTTTTCTTCTTTATTTATGTGTTATGAGTTGGCCAGGACTTGCATAAATAGCTTCATTTTGATAGTCAAGTGGCAACCCACTTCTGAAATCCACGTGATATTTTCTGATTTATGCCATTTTCTTTTTTCTTTACTGGCTAACATTCCCTCTGCTTACAGCTGGCCAAAAGTTTGTTGTTTTCAGTATGCCATTCGTAGAAATGTCATTCGTAGAAATGTCATTCAGCTTCTTTGAATGGTAATAATTAATTCAGCATTATTTGCTTTTAATATTTTAATGTCTATCACTAATTAATTCTAATTATTGTCATGTGCATTATTTTTCATTTATCAGCACTTATTTTTTTCTACCATTTTATTTCTAATCATGCAGTATAATTAGGTCTTTCAGCAACTTCTGCAGTAAATTTTAGATTTTATTGTCCTGAATAACTTCAGTATTCATTACTTTATTTTAAATAACTTTTGAATATGATGAACAAAATATATTTTTTTAAGAACTCAGTGAAGTTTTCCCCTGAAAAAAACCCCAATTTTACAAACAGCCCAGCTCTTTTCAACGTACATCCCTTCCCTCCTAACTAATGACGGAATTATTAATCAAGGAGCTCTCTCTTATCTCCCAGTAACTTGTGCTGTGATGTCTCTCATTTCCTCTATGTCATACCTTATGGTATAAACCTTTTCAGAAATTGTCTGTAGGAAGGATAAGGGTGCATTAATTGATACAACGGAAATCAGTGGTTGTTTAGAGACCAGTGACAATAGCTTCAATATATTCAGTATGTGCAAGAGTGGGGAAGTTTCAGTAAGTAAATAGTGATACAAATAAGTATCTGTAAAAACTCTTTGAAGGCATATTATGAGAACAAAGCATCTTATAAGAAACTTCTCAATCTAGTGAAGTTTCTTAAGAAAAAATGAGTTAATTTTTGGGGGGGAAGATTATTGCTTAACTATAGAAATAGTATTGACAAAAAAAAGCGATAATTATTTTAAAGCCTTCAACCTTAGTGACGAGAACAGTCAGTGTATAAATACCTGCGTAAATGGGAAAGGAAGAAATCAATAGTGATTGTAATTTATGAAATATAAGTTCTGTATAGAACACTAGTTATATCTGATAAAAATATATGTGGCTAGTAATGCAATAGCAGCAGTTCAGGAAATCACAGAATCACAGAATGGTTGAGGTTGGAAGGGACCTCCAGAGGTCATCTAGTCCAACCCCCCTGCACACGCAGGGCCACCTAGAGCACGTGGCACA
>JAWLRI010000341.1:97371-168899 GCA_034781795.1 Crypturellus tataupa | reverse complement strand
ACAGAAAATGTAAAGAATCGAAAGACTGAAACATGTGACAGGTTTATGACAGATTTGGCCATTAGCTCAAGGAAAGATGCAAGATACAAATCTGTGTGTCTATGTGGAAATCTACTGCCACTGGCTGTTGTAACTGTAAAGAATAACTTTAGATTTAGCTGCTGGCTCTGTACATGCAGATTGGCAAGCAGAAGTAGTGACGTAGATCTTGGCTGTGATTTTATATGATAAAAGTCAAAGATTGAAGGCAACAAGAAAAATTATCAAATAAGAAACTGTATCATTTTCATGCTCTCTGTTGAAGGCTAACAACCCGGACAAATGGGCATATTATACTTGATATTATGTGGTACAGTGAAAATAATGTGTTGAATTTCACATGTAAATTCTGAAAAATTAAAAACATTTTCTCTTTTTAGGCTTAAGGCATTGTCTTGGAAGATGATTATTACTTGCTAGGGCAGGAGTAAAGGCAAGCCGGCAGTTGTATCTGACCTCTTTGGTACTTTCTTGATCAAAAAGTAGGTGATTTCTACATTAGATCTGGGAGACATTTACATTTAAACTGAAATTTGTTTAGTTTAAACTATATTTAGCAGCTAATTGCTAAATATAGTGTAGCAAAAACTAATTGCTAAAATTAGTTTTAGTTGCATACAGTTTGTCTGTACATCATGTTTTCCTGACCCTTGCACCCTTGGGGTTTGTGGGAGCTGCAGTTCCTGTATAGATGGTATCTGCAGAAAGAGATGAGTAAATAGGTAGTAAAGTAAGGCTGTCCTAGTCTTGCATTATATAAATAAATATATGGTAAAAAGGATGAAATTGTAGAAGGGGAAAAGAACAAGGAATAAATGACCTTAAATATAGCAATGAAAATCAAGTTGATATAAAATACGAAACTTGGAGAGAACAAACAGGAACTTAGAACAGAAATGTTTCCACACATTGCTGAAAAAAAAATTGATGATTAGAAATGAAGTAATGTTTTCAAAATATATCTGTGTCAAAATTCTATTTTAATTTCCAACGATCACAGATGTGCAGTATATAACCTAAAGAATTACTTCTGGATATGTAATATGTATTGTATATGTAATGCACTTCTGAAATAAGACAGATACATTGGGAAAACGAGGCAAAAGAGAAGACAGAAGTAACAAGGATGTGGGGGCATGTATAAAGCTTAAAAGAATGAAGCAAATAAATGAATATTATGTGAAGTGGGAAAGAAAAACAAGGACAATAAAAAATCTAATCTAAATGAATATAATTAAATGAAAACTTAAAGTTATTTAATATTGGTACAACTTTGCAGAAGTAGATTTTGAATCAAGTGCAGCATAAATACTTCTAATTCCTTCAGTTGTGAAAAATTTCTTCCTATGTTTATCAGAAAACAGTAATTGCTATTAATATCCACTTTTTATTTGCCATTTTAAGTTAATGGAGTCCTTTCTTAGGAGAGAGTATGCAACTGGTATATTCTATATAAAAATTACAAATTGCCATTAATATATTAAGATTTGCATGTTCTTTACTTCAAAGAGAAACTATGATTAATTATTACAGCACATTGATATTTTTAATGGAATATTAATAGCTTTAATTTTGTTGAGACTGACAGACAAAACCTGGTACAATTTCCCTTTGGAATTTTTGCCTTTGCTATCAAAAAAGGGTCTCAAAATGTCACAGTACCTACACAGATTATGTGAGAAGACCAGTATTAAAACAACACCATTTTCATGTATTTTGGCTGAGAAATAACTGGCCTAATTGTAAAGTTTTCAAATAAATAATAATAATATAAAAAATAACAGTAGCTGTCATATTTCCTTGTGCAAGGTTGGGAGTATGATGGGAAGGACTAGAACAGCAGGGAAGGTGAAAAGTCAGGAAAAAGCACAGCTGGCAGGCAAAGATCAAGCACACAATAGAAGGTACCAGGTGACTTGAAGAAAAAGGCACTAAATCACCCTCCCCTCCCTCTGCTCCCCCATAGACACCAATACTGAATGAAGACAGATCAGTTTTACTGTGAGGAAAATTCTTTAGGGGAGTCACGAAGTACTTTGCTAGAAATAAGATGGGAATTTAGTAGCTGACAATGCTGAGAACAGACCAAAGCTAATCACATACACAAATACTTTACAGCAGGTGGAGGCCAGAAAATAAATCTGAATTTTATTCAGTACAGTGGTATTTCCATTTTTTTGAACTGTTTGTCTTATGATGAGTTATTTCCCCCAAAATTAGTGTCTTTTCCTCTTGCAGTTAACTGAAAAACTTCTTTTCTTTTAAGTGGGTCTTTCCTCACCAAAATGTTTTACTTTGAGTTATTCGTTGCCAGTTAACCTACAGAATTTACTTAGTAGATTTAGGATTCTTACCGGAGTCATGTGAGCTGGTCTGGGCTTTTCCCACTATTTTATACTGCAGGACATAAATAGAAAGAGCCAAAAGACTTAACCGTTACAACTGCATTAATTACTCTGAGTTAACTCACCATCATAAATTACTTCTACCAGTTTGGATGTGCGAACATAAGATCAGTTACATACAAGTATGTACTTAAATATCATCACTTGGATAGTGACAGAAAAAAAAAATTAAAAAATAATCACCAAGTTTGTGCTTTGAGCCAAAATTTGTTCCAGGAAATAATAATGTTGGTTCTGATATATAGTTGGTAGTATGAGAACTTTAGGAAAGGTTACATAAGAATTTTTGCAGGTTTAGCTGTTGAGAAGGCCTATATATTTTCTTGCAGAGTAACAGAAAGTTTTTAAAGTGGAAAAAAAAAAAAAAAAAAAAAAACAGAATTTTGGGCTCTCAGAGCTACCAATTTTTAAAGCCCAATAAGAGCCACCATCCTGCAGAGAAGATTGAAATTATTGCTGTTCCCCTTCTGTGCTGCTCTACTAGATCCTGAATTAAAGATCTGAGAGGACAGAGGGAAAATGACCCCCAAGGGGCTGATTGTGTCACCTGGCAAGAAGGGCTGCTAAGTGACCACCCCTCTCCCACAGCCGTGTCTGCATTTCATGCCTGGGAGCGCTATAGGCAGTGCCTCTGCGGGCCCGAGCCTGTGGCTTTCCTCCGAGTGCTTCATGGTTAGCTCTGTGACCTAGGTTATCCACAGCAAAGATCTTATCTTGCAAGCTGATGGCTTTACGTTAATGCCTGTTTTCATGGTAAGGTTTGATTGTTTGATTCCAGCAACCGAACGAAGTGGGGGAAAAATTCAAATCCTAATGCTAACTGGAACTACTTATCAAAACTGTGGGGCCTTGCAGGATTGTGGAATGTTACAACAATTTGTCACCTAGAAGAACTGGAGCTTAGTTAGGGATGGCAATCAGGTACTCATTTCGCGGGGGCAGTATTTATTTACAAAATGTTCAGTACGTGGGCCCAGAGCACAGGACATTCTCTGATCATTGTTGATCTAAGATGAACTTCCTGAGCCGACACTTTTGACAAAGGTTATTGAAAATAAAACATCCATTTACTTAGATATGTATGTGCAATTCCAACCCTGAAAGGGCACTTGCTGGAGTGAGCAGTGCCTCTGGAGCCTCCTGCAGCCCTGATGTTGTGTGGGCAGAGGCAAGAGCAGCCTGTCCGCCTCCCTGTGTCCCTTCGGGACATCTCTATATAAACAACTCTTAGCATTACTCACCGCTGTGCAACTGCCTGAGAGGGTTTTCCAGGTGATGGAAAACTGAGGAGGTCATAGATGTAAAAGTTTGAGGAAGGTAGAAGAGGGTCAAAGGAGAGTGTTGAAATGAGCTTTGCAGCAAAATGTATAATGAAAGGCAGAGCAGGCTCTTCTCATGTATTTCTCAGAAAAAGAGAAAGGAGAACTTGGCAGGATATGGTTAGTGCAGAATTCTACTCTTTTTCAAGAGTATGGCAAAAATGGTGAGAAATTATTCCAAGCAGGCTAATATAGTTTAAAGCATCCTGATATTCATATATATATATATAACACGTGGGAAATACTTGAAATTGGGCAAGAAGGAGAATAACTATATTAGAGTGGACCTTGGATCAAACCAAAGCTTTTGTTTGAATGAGTATTGAGTATTAATTCCTCTGGCAAAATGGTTTGTGGAGTGAGACAAGGTGATTATTTCCCAGGAAAAAGCAAGACTGCTGCTTCATGTCTCACTGATCTTTATTGTAGGCTGTGTACGGCAGGAGAGGATTTCCAGGTTTGTGTGCCCAAGTAAGTGATTAGAGGTGGGATTAAAGGTGTCTGTGGAGAGATGGCGTAGCACTGTGAGCAGCCATGGATCTATTAAGATCTTTTCTTTCCTACTTTGAATGATAACTCACTGCACTCGGAGAAGCGCTCAGCCAGTGTTACAAAGAACAAATCTACAAATCAAGACAAGATCTCCTGCAGGGCAGGGCTTTAGACATTTTAGGGATAACTTTTAGAGGAAAGTTATTAGTTAAATTAAAATCAGAAAAGCATTTTATTTTCTTCTCGGTTAAGTTAGAGGAAAGATGGAGCATAAGACTGTTATAGAGCATTGATATTAATAAAGAAAACTCGCCTCATTATTTTAGTAGGACTTAGTTATATTCTACTTCTGGAAAGTTGCTCCTTAAATGTATAATATATAATAAGTGTATTATATGATCTATGACCATTAGAAAACAAGTGAACAATCTCTGTTCTGTTTAAAAAGCGTGATTTGGAGATGATCTCCTCCAGCGATTTCTGAGACTGCTGTTAATAACTTTCATATTGATATAACTGAGGATGGGAGTGTGATTCTGTTTTGTCCCTCCCTGAGAAAGGACACTAAGAAGAAATAGTGAAAGGAGATATAAGCATTCTGTTTTTTCTTGTAATAGTTGGGATTTTTTTCCACAAAACCTAGGTTCTTGTTTTAAAATAAGATTTAGATTTTGAGCTAGCAGAGACAGACAATGACATATTGACCCATTGGTTATATACAGCATAGTTTTAGGACTATACTGTATTGAAAAGATGTAGGAAACATTCTAGATGTAGGAAACAGTTGGCCAATACCAAATTGTCCAAATTACATGAATGGCCCAATAAAATGAATATTGTGAAAATAATGTTATCTTTCATGTATGATTGTAGATATTTTAAACCCTTGTGGCAGGCTATTAGTGAGTTATGTAAACAGTAAAGATTTTTTTTAAATTAATTCTATCGTTGATTAAATATTGAAGGTTTATTCTTACTACATAACAAGAAGTATCCATTACTTTCTTTAGTGCAACAAATACACATTTCAAAGCATTAATTTTCAGAGACTTCATTATTTTCTCTCTGACTTTCCATTGTTAGACCATGCAACTAAAAATAGAAAACATGGACTTTATGCAAAAGATTTTCAGACTTACCAGTAAGTGTTTATCTTCTTTATTCAGCCAGCATGCCTGTTCTTTATTCAGCTGGGATTCATGTCTGTCTGTCAGTCAGAACCTACTGAAAAATATCAAACAAGTTGAAGAATTAAGGTATCAAGGATGTTACATATCTATAAGTTATTTGAAAACTGATTTCTTGATCTAAGGGAACCCCAAAAAAGTATTCTTGCCAAGGAAAAGCAAATGAAACCAACCATTTTTTTTTTCAGATCAACTCCCCAATCAACATTTTTGCATGTTATCCTTTTTAGTATCACAAGGAAACCTGTCTACTAATGGCAAGTGCAACTTTGTATTAGAAGTAATTTTCGTAGCTTTTCATGCATTTTTACTATGCTAAAATTAGAATCTGGTAACTCAGGATAATTTTGGCAGTAAAATATGACACCATTAGGAAAAAACTTGGTCAGTCATTTCCCTAGTCTGAGATGGAGTATAACTGGAAAATGTAGCAGTGCCACATATCTTAAAAGCACTACCATGTTGACCTCTCGAAGAGAATGAACTTCTGAACATTACTTAACGCACCCAGGTGGGCATTAAAGCCCTTTTGCTTTCCCGATTTTGTGCCGGCACAGGTCTGCGAGGAAAGGAAGGCTCTTAGTAGCCCCTGAGCCTTGCAGACCGCTTAGCTGCCTGCAGGCGTACCAATTAAGTGGAATTATCATCCCAATTAACCATTGTCCCTTGCCAGTCAAAACTCATTTGGTTTAATTTGGCTCCCTAGGAAATGTCCCAATTAACTGGACTTCCTAATTATCTACGTCCTGATTAAGTGAAGTGCACTAGTAGAGCTCGCATTAATAAAGGATAGTTTTCGTATGATTGTTTTTGTTGTCTCTTTATCCATTTTTCAAAGATTTGGCTGATAGGTAATGTCCTCATAAAACAAATGGGCAAATTTGAGGTTTTATTCTAGGAAGCACGGGTTTAAAATTCATTTGGACCACTGACATTAATAATTTAAGCAGTGCTCGCAAGGAGAGTGTTCTGTAACCTACAGAAATCTGTAGCCTAAGGTAACAGAGGTATTTACATTTTCTGTTTTGAGCTGAAAATTTCTTTCACATTCACATTTCATATTCATATGCGGTGCAGCTATAAGGTTAATTTTTCAGTTGGTAAAACTATCCTTGATTTTTGATTTCAAAGGAGCTTTGCAGGGTTACAGGGAAATGGAGCCATATTTTTCAATCTGTCTAAATACATAGAATGTGTTTTAAAACATATCTGATCTCTGCCAAATGAAAAACATTTAGAATATATTCAGTTTCAGGATAATGCTTTTGATGCTTTTAATCCTCGTGCTGTTTGCCCCAAAGTATGGAGAACTTTTCGGATACTTCCTATGTCTGTGACCTGTGAATAAACATGCAACTGAGATATCTAGCAATTTTTAATCCCGATACTTCATATCACATAAATGAAACAAAAAATAAAAGTCACTGTGGGAAGAAGGAAAGCATGCATGAAGAAATTAAGGACCTAATTCACAGACATTGATAAGACCCTGTGTGATTAGATTATACTGAGATTAGAGTGTATTACATTTGTCATGTTACTAATCTGTATTAATTATAACACTGTTTTTTATTCAAGAATGTCAAATCTTGACTGCACAGGAACATTTAGGAGAGGTGAGGTGCATCATTTACAGGCTTAAAGTTCATCTGTGAATTTTTGTTTTCAGATTAGGAGTAAAACAAGCGAGTAAAACTCACCTAGACAATTTCTGTGTCTCAGCATAACATCTTTAATTTACCTGAACATTCTTGTACATCCTTGACAAAACCTGAAACACTTTCTGAAGCACTGTGACACTGAAGTTGTCCCCACCAACTAGTCTTCGGCTCAAAATCAAACAAACCTGGTCAGCTGGTACTTCACTTTCAACATGTGATTGTGGGATGGGAGTATCCATTCCTGTCCCAGTTTTGGCAGAAGCATGACCTAAATCTGCCAGCTCATGATTAATACATACATGTATGGAGCTTTTCAATGATACATAGTGACTGTTTATAATCCCTTACATCATTTGCTTGTGGCACAAAATGTAGGCTCCCAAAATAGTCCACAGACCTAGCATGTAAATATTCAACCACTTTCAATCTCAAATGTCTAAGATCTAGGGTGGCCGTGGCTGACATATCCAACCTTTACTGAATATCTGCCACTCTAAATATTCCACCCATGCACCTTTTTATTATTTTTTAGCATCTTCTTTATGGTTTTCATGTCATGGCCAAGATCAGTCAAGCTGTTGGTGCAAGAAGTCCCATATAGGACAGGGATAGAGGCAGTTGGTAGCCTAGGAAGAGACAACCTATACTGAAAGTATAACACGCAGCAAAGGGACATTATTGTGTAAAAATAATAAGCGTAACTATCAGGAAGTAAACAAGCCCACAAAGAAGATAAAAACGTGGTTTACCCATGGCTTAGGTATCTCTATTTATGCTGTAATGAGATAAAAGCAGTAGCAAAAGAGGAAGAGAATGTCATTGGCTTGATTGCTTTCAGAGTTTTTACTGTGGGAGATATTAAAAACATTAACAATAGATTATATCATAAGAGGTTTCTGTTAGCTTCTTACAATTTTCTCTAGGCACCTGGGACTGAAAACATTTTCAGTGTTTCCCAAGTGAAAAATTTCTGTGTCAGAATGAAATTTTCATTTTCTGTATCATGTGCTGTGACTTTTCTGTCAGACTCGCTTGGGGTGTACTGAGCAAGGCAATATTTAAAAAAATAATAATAATTAGAGTACTTCTTCAACACTGTCACATAATTTGAAAACAGCTGAACTTCACTCCTGTCACTCTTGCCATACTTAGATGAAATATTATATTTACTGTTTCTTAAGGCTTTTCAGCTCCCGGGATTTGCTTAATTTTTTAAATTTATCAAATAATATAAAATCTGGATTGGAAACCAGGACACTTTTATTAAGGATTAGAGATTGTATAGATATCACATGGCTTAGGTGAAAACTACAAATAACTGTTCTAGGGATGTAGTGCCATAGGAAGTACACAAAAGGTCCTCCAAAGGATCTTTCTCCTCTCTACTACAATATTAAACATTTTATATTTCTTACTACATTAACATTTTTATTATATTTCCAAAAATAAAAACTGTCCTTTTCACCATTTCATAGAAAGGAAAGACAACTGTAGAGTGAAAATATATTAAAGTCCATAGTATAGCCTGTTTCTACTGAAAAGATAACTCTAAATTTTACTGCTGCCGGTGAGAGTAGAGTAAGGACACTTGCAGCTGCAGTAAGTAGGCACTGTCGTAGAAGAAGAAAACTTATAATATCAGATGATCAAGCAGTGGAAACGAAGAAATTAAAAAAAAATATTTTAATTGACTTCATGTTAATTCCAGTAAATACTTACTGTGTAATGTTGATCAATAAGAATGGGCAGTAACCCATGTATATTGTATAAATAACAGCTCTCTAAGGATAGCAGTCTAATCCTACTTCATAAGTAGACAACTGGCCATTGGCTATACTGTGAATAGGTGGATTGCACAAAATGTTGAATTGAGTGACAGAATCTGTGAAAAACACAGGATTGTTCAGTTGTGTTTTACGGAGCAAGAAATGCATTTTAATATGTTCTAGGTCTTCATGGCAAAGTTTTTTTAGTCACCTAAAATGTTCATTCTGATTTTATAAGACTTTTGGTTTTTTGGACAGAGAAATGCATGCAAAATAGTGTTGATACTGCATTAAACAGATTTGAAACTAATTTTCCATTTACCCCCTTGAAGCCTATAGCATTTCTGTGTTCGTAAGAAGACAAGCTTGTTCTTTCTGGTTCTAAAATTCTCAACACTGCATAATGCTGGTAGGTAGAAGAGAAAAACAATCTGACTTGATACGTTTAGTATGATCTTTAGAAGTGTGGGATTAACATTCGGCTGATATTTACCTGGTTTTCTGCTTTTGAAGATTTCCCAAAGCAAAATAAGATTTAATTAATTTTCTGTTAACTGAATGCGTTGTGTAGTGACTGAGGGCACAAATATCAAAAGACAGCTCCCCGTGTCTTTATGGACATAGTTTATGCAAGCAAAGCATGCAAATCAGTATAATAGAAATCGTTCCTTTAGTTATAACATCATTTAAAAGGAAATAAATATTTTCATATTTTTGGAGTATTGTTTTTTTAAGTTGAGGTCACTGTAAATTTAACTATTGCTTGTAGAGTCAAGGCAGAGAAATGTGATGTTTTCCAATTTCCTCATTCTTCTCATTGCTGTTAAAAAAAAATAAATGTTCAAAAGTCCTGTCTCCTCTGAGCTTTCCTTCTGCCAAGTTCTGCACTAATTGCGAACATTCAAGAAAAATAGCAGAAACAACATTTGAAAGATAAAAATATTGTGGTCAAAATGGGAACTTATGAATGCAAGGCAGAGGAGTTGCAGCATTTTAGAAAGATAGTCTGGAAGAAACCTGGAGTTTTTATGGATGTTAATAAAATATTTTTGTTTGAGTAATAACATCAATAAGAAAACACTCAGCATGAAAGCTAACATGCTGATTATAACATTATGGGATTTAGAGATGAAGGAGAGTAATACTGGTGATCTGTATACTTCTGCCAGAGCTGACTTGTTTTTGTGAAAACAATCTGTGCACCTTTTGAATAGAACATTAAGAATATTATATGGAAATATTAAATGTAGAGAAATTAAACTTGTTTATTGTTTTTGGCAGTAGCCTGTGAAACTGTTGTTCCATTTAAGGAAGATTCAAGTTTAAAATACAGCTCTGTTTGGTTACTGTCGCCTTTCGCATCGGCGTGACGGCCTAGCTCAGGAAGCGGCTCAGCGACCCCCCCAGGGTCGCTTGGACCATCTGCACCCGGACACCAACGAGGCAGGTGGCAAATGACCGTTTATTGATAGATAACACATGCTTATATATCGAAGGCTTACACGTCACTTCTGTCCGCTTATGTCATTAGGGGGAGGAATTCCATCTTCCCGTACATCGCGATATCTTCCAGTCGCCTGACCCCTATCAAAACTGAAACATACTTCAACAGGTTACAAACAGTAGTATTTTGAGTTTTCATCAATATCCGAAAAGGAATAAGCTAGTTAGGATTTCAACAAGGAGTTATTTATAACTCAAAACTTCAGCAAATGATTATGGTCTGATCCCCTTTTTCATCTGCCTCCAGGTGTTCCTGTGGAAACAGGTTCTAAATGATCCCTCCCTGAAACTATTTTCTTTCATCTTTCGTAAGTTCGATGGACTGCCCTCTGTGAGGTGTTTTCTGAGATTGGCATATTACAATTCTGTATTCATTTTATCTGTCCTTGAAATATTTCATGATTTTGCCAACCTCAGTCTCGTGCCCCTCAGCATCCTCCTCTCCAAAAGCAGAAGCCCAGGCACCTAAATTTGTACCTTGTAAGGTTGCTGCCTTGTCCTATGGTTCATTTTAGCTGTTTTCCTTTAAACCCTCTCTTACTCCACTACCTTGCTCTTGAGATGTGGAGACCAGAATTGCACATAGTACTAACTAAGGATTTTATATGCAATTAAAATATTGTCTTGTTTTCAGTACCATTTCTTGTGATACTCAATATTCTTCCAGCTTTTTTGGCTGTCGCTCTGCACTGAGCTGAGACGGACGTTAAGGTCGATGTTCCCACTCTTGCGGAGACCTTAATCCACGGTACCTTTAACCTGATTGACCAGAGATTTCAACATTAAGTATTTTGAGAAAACTCTGTTCATTGTAGCAAGAGTCTCATTGACTGTGATTGCAGTTGAGAATTGACTTTGATTGCGGTTGAGATTGCTGCATGGCATTAAGTCAAGCTCAGGAAATCTCAAATGGGAACTGAAGCCGCTAAGAACAAGAGTTAGCTTGCCTCATTTAACAAAGAAAGTTCACATCAATTCCATTTTTTTCAGCACAGGGCAGGACTGCCCAGCCCAGGAGTCTCTCCTGCCCTGTCCTTTCTTATTCCTCGTGTATTTTCAAGCTTCTGTACCAGATGAAACAATAGTTCTGCACACAACGTCTTCCACTACCCAGTGTACATTGAGTGCTGTTAATTTTGTACAATAACAAATAAGAGGTCTTGTCAAGAAAGCAGTTTCTTCCATCTTCTGTGTAGTCTGGCTTTTAAGAGACATATTAAAATTAATATAAAGCGTCTAGCTTCAGAATGTTGCAGGAAATCAAATATAGTGCATAATAATATAGGCCATTACTTTTTCAGTTGTAACTAAAATTGCACTTAGAAATTAAACAAAACTGATAGCTAAGTAATACAGAGCTTTTGTCTGCAAATTTTCCAGATTGCATTATCAATCTATCTTTGCTTGTATGATTATTACACTTTTTATTGAATATCTGTTACTATTTATTATAACAATCACAAACTTCTTTAAAAATTCTCATATCTATAATTTTAAACTACTTACAATATACAGAAGCTACCACATACCTTTTTATTTATAAATTTGTCAAAAATATTGTTGGCAGATGTGAAATCCTTTGGGAGAAGTGTATCATGTAAAATAATTATAAGATGGACTGTAGTGGTATGCAGTTCTCTGCTTCAGTGAAGAACTGTCCTCTACTGTTTATTCTTTAGTGGTTTTTCAAATGTATTTTAAATTGTTGAGCATATCCATATTTATTAAACTAGTTCGAAAAATTAAAAACAATCTAATTTCTCTAATTTATATGACTAATATTAATTCACACTCGTATTCTGTATATTTGTCATATTCAGAGATCTCGACCCCCACGTGCATGTTTCAAAGTTAGGAATATTGTGCAGTAATCTAAAAATACAGACAGATATTTCGCTATTCTGCTTGCTGTATTTCAAGCTTAAGGAAACTGGAATTGTCCCCTGAATGACAGGGAAAGGAAGCTTTACCAGGGCCATGAAGCCTGGAGTATAGTAAGGTACTCCTTACACTCTCTGCCCATAGTTGAATGCAAATATAAGAAAATAATCCTGAAAGCAGATGTCTGAGTACAGGAATTCTGCTTCCAAAGGAATTCTAATAAGTTCCAACCAATGAAAAGAAGAAGAATTCTTCTTTCAAGTGGTCCATGGCTTAGTGGATCTAAAATTGCTGCGTACGGTTTGTAGTAGCGCAACAGAAAGAGTGGAGTGTGACTTTTTTCCCTCTATACTGCTCTTACAATCATTCTTGCTCTCTGGTTCTTCTCCTAATGTTCAGGCTAATGGCTAGCGTACTCTCCTGGGAAATGACAAAATGCCTTCAAAATGCCTAGCAAACAGAGAAAGTTAGTTTCAGACTTCCAGAGCAGAAGTTCTTATTTCCAGGCAGTGGAAATAAGTGGAAAACATAAATGTTTTCTCTTGCTGCTTTAGGGAAGTACCGTGGACAGGTACATTTCCTGAGATGCCAGTTGTTGTCAGCGGTGCTGTGCACGTGCTGATACCTTCTACACGGAGCTTTTCAATATGTCAGCTATGGTTGGATGTCAACACAGAATTCTTTGTTCAGATTAACACTGAAAACTGTATAGGCAGCTTATGATGCTTAGTTGCCCTCAAGGTCAGACAAAGTTGAAAGTTGAACAGGCCAAAAAAAAAAAAAAAAAAAGTGTGTGGGGGGATTGCAGTTACAACTTCAGGTCTAACTACATAAACCCCTTTTTTGTGCCTATGACTTTCAGTACTCACAAATGTTGAATAAAAACCAGATAGATTTAATCGTGCACATGCAAAGCTCTTATTTTATTATTTACAGTTTATAAGGAGAATGTAGACATTGTAATATGCAAGTACAAGTAACAACTCTTCTACTACATTTTCCAGTTGACACAAAAGACCTGTTTTGATCAATATTTTAATTCCACTTGGAAAGGATGGGGAAGACATCTCAGCAGATGGTTGTCACAAACTCCATGCTTCATCCTGGAGTTAGTACACAAAGCTATCCAGTTTGGCACGAACTACACAGCATAATTTTCCTCTATGTTCATGCCAAAAGAAATCTAGCATAGAAAATATTTTTTTTCTAATTATTTTCAGATTTTATTAACCATCATCAGACCTGTTTAACCTGTGGATACTCTATCCATAAATTTTTATGTTTCAGGATTTATGATGAAAAAAAAGAAAAAATCAATTCTCATACATCAGTGACCTAAATCACTAATTGTTAGCAATAAGAGTAGCTTAAGTGGAATGATTAGTAACTTATTTTGCTACTCGCTAAACTGCAGTTGCCTCGTAATGAGCCTTAGTGAAATAACTGTACCTAAATTACAGGAAAGCCTCCTGAGAAGGGATAAATTAGAAGACATACTAATATTCATGAAGGAAAAAGTTATCATTATTAAAATGATTTAAATCTAACTCAATTATTTTTGTAAACCTGTGATTTTATTTTTAATGGAAGGAGCAATTCCTCACTGCACCTTGGTGAGAGGGAAGAAAGGTAGTATCATCAGTAGAAACTATTCCCTCTCCATTGTCCAGTTCCTCAAAATACATAGTACCTTAAGCACATCAATAAGTATTTTTATCTCATCTTTACTCTGAAAAAATAAGATACAAAAATGCCTAGTAGAAGAGTGTGAAAGCATATTGACCCCAGGAGGATTTTCTGCCAGTTAATGTAATTAGTACTATCATCTGAAGCTACCAATAATAATAAGAAGAATTATGCCTGACAGATAGCCCTGGTAGAGATTGGGCAGTTATAGGAAAGGAATGAATACCTGAAAAAAGGCTGAGAACTTCTTGCTTACTATGTCTTATTTGTGAACAATGCTTTTCCTACATGAAAAATAGCATGGATAACATTTCAGTATCAAAGATTGATGATGAAAATACTGAATGGAATCTCAAAAGAATAATGAGGATGTCTGTATTTTTAACCTTAAAAAAGAAAGGCTATTGGTAAGCGTTTCTACATTACATCAAAACAGGTCCAGTCAGACCTCTGAATGCCCCAGCACAAGACACTCAGGTCCTTTTTTCTCTTTTACACAGTCCATTTAAGATAGCAAGTGAGTGGAGAAGGAGTACTAAACATTGTACCCCCCTCCCAAGAGACACTTTCTGCTCCTAGAAAGGCCCCCTTGCCTTCTCTTTTCTTGTCCTCCCTCTCCTTCAGCTCCTCCTCTTCTATTTCTGCTCCATGGAAGCAGAAGATCTGTTCACATGACATAAATGTCCAAGACTAAACTGTCATCATTTGACAGACCCTACAGGGATTAACAGTGGCAGAGCCTGGGCTTGATTATGGTTAGGTTGGATTTCATTGTTTAATAGCATATTTTTTGTTTTCTTTGGCACCTGACTGATGTGGCTTAGTACAGGCAGTTAGTGTCAAGCAGTGCGACTGTAGTACGCTGTTGGACTTGAATATGTTTGTCTTTTATTGTTTCTTACTGAGATGTAGCTGGAATCTTTTCTATGATGTTAAAAAGTGAGACTCCTGTTTTGAATTTAAGTTCCTAAACTCAGTTTAATAACTCAGTCACTTATCTACCTTTGGAATATCTGACGTAAGAGATTTGGGTCTGAGTACCTCAGTACTTTCCTTTCAAAATTTTTCATTCTTTCCACAAATGGCTGACCTTTGTTTAAAAAAAAAGCAGAAATGTAGAAAAGGGGGCGGTCATTTCTTCATGAAAAATGTTTTGTGTCCTCACTTTAGTAAGTATTACATATATGCTTTGTTCTTAAAAAGAATGTTATTATCATTATCTCTCTGGGGCATGTGGCTGACGTGTGAGTAGTCGGGAATCTCCAAGAGTGCAGAGGTTAAGGCTTGAGTCTTGAAGCCTTGAGACGGGCTCCTAGGCTTCTATCATCCTGTACTTCGTGTTTGCCGTGGTAGCAAATGAAACTTTATCTATTTTGTAAGTTGATATTTTAAAGAATGAATAAGGGGGGAAATGAACCCTGTATCCCTTTTTTTGCAAGGTCAGGGGAAATAAATTAGTTCATAAATAATGTACCTACATTTTACACTGTTATTTGCATTTGTGTCAATGCCACTGGCTATTCTACAGTAATGCTGATGATATCTTTGACCCAATGTTCAACACAGCGAGTATGATGCTTAAGCTGTACTTCTGTAAGTTTTTTCAGGCTTGGAGCCATTGTAAGTATGATAAAAAAGTGAAAAAATAAGGATAAAACAGAGTTTGTATAGGGATTAGAGGAGTTCTGTATAACATGAAAGGGAATGCAATTGGTGATGTTGTTTTAACTGTTTTAGTTCTGACAGCTAAATATGTCCCTGATAAGAAAAAAATTAAATATCAGGTCCCATCATATCAGGTCCTGATGAACTTGTAGTAGATTATTGGGGAAGAGTAAGAATTCCTGCTTTTTCTGTAAATTTTTGTCTACCCTTATGCAAGATATTTAATGTTGTTGCTACTGATTCCTGATTAGTAAAATGAACATAATAATTCTTAATTACTATGGCTATTTCATATGGGAGCATGAGTATAAATTAACTATAAGAGCTGGAAATATAAAAAAGCTTTTTAAGTGGATAATATGCTGCACTTCTTCAGTTTGTTGACCTCCACTGATAATGAAGAAACTGTGAGTATGAGAAAAAAGTATGTTAACTAATGAATCTTTCAGTGTATGAGGGCATAACATCTACAGAGCCTTTTCTAAGTGTGAGAGACCTATCTGTGAAATCAACTCAAATACATATGGCATAAAAATGAAAAAGAAAGGCCAGAAAATGAAACTTCTAGTGACTTATAATTCTGTTGTCTGCCTCACAAAAATAGCTTTCAGTAGTAAGGACACTGATGACCGTGGACCATAGCATGTGTGTCTGAGATGCTAAAATAATGTATCTTGCTGCATCAGTTAACATTATGCTACAGTAAATGTCCCCATGCACTGATTGTTTTCTAAAGTGCAGCAAACATTCCTTCCTAAGAAAACACGGTGCATGGGCAGACTAGATCAGACAAGCATGGAAAGTGATGGTGATGTTGATACGACTGACCCAGTTAGGCAGGGAGAAAGGAAGAGTGAGAACTATGAGGAATGACAGATAGATGGCTATATTAAACATAACAGACTTCTTGAAATGCATCTGTAGCCCAAGGGTATAGGCTTACCTACGTGTTGAATATTGGCATGTCATTTATCCAGCATGTTGGTAAAAAGGACTCTTATTTTGTTAACGGGAAAAAAAAAGGACTGGGCAGAAACTGAACACGTTATTCTTATGGTGTGCAATGTTTCCCTGAGAAATGAAAATAAGTGAATATTAAGGCTATCCTTAAGTAGCCTTTTCCTGTAAGATTTCCTTCCACTTTTCCCTCTTAAAAATATGATGTTTGTTTTATGCTGAGATAGCTCGATGCCTTATTTCTGGCCAACAGCCTCTGGCATGGTACCAGCATCCTAGAGTTATAAGTGGGACCTCAGTGATACTGATGCATGACGCTCTTCTGAGGCCATTGTAAGTGCCGTAAGAAGGAAAAGAAATATAATTCTTTTCTGAAGCAAGCTCTTCCTAATTTTTGCCTAAAAAAATTATGTCTTCTTGAAGAAAGAAGTGAAGCTGATGAGGAAAAAAGATTTGAATAATATGTGCAATTGGAATACCAAATCTGAACAATAGATAAGGTTTAAAATGGAAGAAAAGAGAAAGAGAAAGAAGGGAAAAAGAAGAAAAAGCAAGATTGGAAAAGGGAAAAAACAAGGAAAGGTCACAAGGTGAGCAGCGACTGCAGAAGGGAGGAGGGAGATACGTGTTCCCACTCAGCAGCTTTCCCCCCACCGGGGCCTTGCAAGCCCCGGGGCTGGCGCTCGGGCAGACTGACCCTTGCAGATGCCGACAGTGGCGCGGACTCGGTGCGGGAGGGCGTGCGGAGCGCCTCGCAGGTGCTGCGGCGGTCGCTGTGACGCAGTGACATCCCGGCAGAGCCGGCGCATGCCCAGGGGCATCGTGCAGCGTCCACAGGGTCCGTGTCTGCTGGAGCAGATACTTGTCACTGCTGGTTCTTGTTTGACAGTTCTTGGTTTTGCGGCGACTTTGTTCCGTATGTCTTGTTTATCCATTCGTGATATTTTTACACCATCTGCTGCTTCTCTCTCTGCTTTTTCTTCTGGACATGAGGTCCTATGTTCTGATCATTGTAAATACATCTTCTTTTCACATAATGTTTTAGCTAGCTTGGATTTTTGATTACTGCAGAAATTAAGGGTTTACCCTTACTTTAACCTTTAGACAAATGGCCAGATTTCACACTTGTTTGCCCTTGTTATAAGTCCTAAATAACTCTATGGGATGTAACATAATTCCATTACATTCTGCTATAACTGACAGGATAATGTCAGCCGGTTTCAGGCCACAAACCCTTTCCATCTGATCTTAAAAACACAGGTGGGGTACATGGCAATTTGGGTAGATCTCCAATTTTCTGCTACACTGTACAAGGCTCATGACCCAAATACTTGCCACAACCACAGACACTATTGACAAAACTGAAATCACAGTTAACTCCAGTGTTTTGCTACAGATCTTAAATTTCAGATTGTTTTCAATATTCCTGCTTGCTTCAAGCCTTAGGTTTGCCATGCAGGGGCTCAGCACGGCTGGTTCTAGCTCCAGTGTTTGGAGCACCATCCCAGCCTTTTGCCGTCCTTGTGGTCTGGCTCCTTGGACCTTCTAGCCTCAGCATCAACATCCTAGTGCAGTTGCATACTTGTTAGCAGTACCACCAATCCCTTTAATGTCTTCAGTGATGCTGTCTCAGCTGAGGGCTCCAAGGTATTTCTGAGTTATTTTTTTTTTTGCAGCTTTTAGGAGTGAAATGTCTGTACTTTGTCCTTAGCCAGAGGGTCATGACACATGCAACTTCAGAGGCACTATCAGCAAGTTACTACTTTGGTGCCATGCCTGGGTCTTACACTTTCCTGTCATTGTCAGAAGAAGTGATGTGTTCTACAGAAAGATAAACGAGCAGGGGGTCTTTACAAGGGCTTTGCTGAGTGTTTACAGAGAGCTTGTTTCTTAAGATGTCAGAAATGCTGAAGGAAGCAGTGTCAGTAGGAGGGTAAGGGACGTGGGGAAAAGATACCTCTATGTCAGAGATCAACAGCTGCACCAGCACATTTATGTTCTCTAAAATAAACGTGTAGGTTCTCATTTTGTCGTGCAGCAAGATGGCTAGATGAGAGACGCACTTGAGAAATTCTGGGAAGCTCCACTTGGGAGCCTGTTCCCACTGACATCCAGAGGCATTTTGTCATTGACTAGCACGGCAGCAGGATCCAAGTTGCAGCACTTTGAACATTTGCATTTTTCTCTTTTACTAATGTTAATAAAAGTGAGAGACAGATGATAGCAGTTAGAACTGAAAGTTTCTAGGTTCAGTGCCAAGTTTACTAATAACCATTTTGCTTTTCCTGTAATGTATTCTTTCTAGTGTCATCAGAACACATTTCAAAACTGCAACATGACTCTCTGAAAGAGTTTTAAAAAATATATACTTTTTTGCCATGTAATTCAAAAACAGTTTCAGTAAACATGGATTAAATAGAATAATTCAAATAAACATATTAAACAAGTAATATGTTTGACGTCAAGCAGGACCTATTCACAGACCCAATCAATGGAGGAACTCATTAAACAATAACATTATTTGCTATTTTGGTTATTGTTCAAGTTAATCTACTACCAGAAACATTTTAAGAAATTAAAAAAAAAAAAAAAATCTTATCTGTACTTTTTTGCACACCTGCAATTTCACAGACATAACCCCTGGATAATTTTAAAAATCTAATCAAATAATCTGTCAGTTCAGGTAGTTGTATGTGCTGGCAACATAAGGTGCAGATTATCCTGGAATCCTCCCTCCTCTAGTCAGTCCCCTGTTTCTGGTTTCCAAGAGTCTTCCTCCCTCCAGACAGTCTTCCTCGGTTCATCGTTTTCCCTCCCCTTATTGAAGGGCTCCAGTGGCTCCAGAAGAACATCTTTTTCTCTGTTCATATAAGTGCAATTTCCTTCTGACTTGAATATCACGAATATATTTTAGATGGCCAGGATGAGGAAATGGGAATTAACCTCCTACCTTGAACCCAAAGAAGATCTATAGAGGAGGAGAATAGGACTAAAGAAGATTGAATCGAGGGGAATTATAGTTCTCTTTTTCCTCTGGATTTCCTTGCCCAGATTTCTTGTGAGCCTTCGGATGGGAACTGGAGGGAATCCCCCCATGACACTCCACTGGCCTATCTCTGTGGGAGGCACATCATTACTCTGTGAGCTCTATCTTTACCATGAGAAAAGCCTAGAAATATCACCATTTATTTCAAGGGAAGAATTATGACTCCAGGATTTCTTTAATGTTCTAGATGTTCTAGATGTCTAGATGTTCTAGATGTCTAATGTTCTTTAATGTTTAATGCTTCCTGGAACTGACTTCACCTGACTTCCTTGCTTAAAAAAAAAGAAAAAAAAGAAAAAAAAAGAAAAAATGTTGAATAACTTCTGATTAGTTTTCTTCAAATTTATGTCAAAACTGTTCATTTGGATTTTTTTTGCGGGGGGAGGGGGCAGAAAAATTTGCTGAAGTCAGGCATCACATTTTCCTGATTTTACTTTCTGAAGGTTTTTTTTTCTGCTAGGTAGTAAAATAAATGGCATTTGTAGGGAAACCTGATTCTCAACATTTACTAGGGTATTGAATAGAAATATTTTCTTGACAAATCACACCTGGCATTTTTTCCTATAAAATAAATAAAGAAGCAGCTCCTCTCCTTGCCTTTTTATATCCTGATGAATATTCCACTGACAGTCTTAGAATAAAAAGTACCAAGAAAAAGCAAAGAAGGAGTGTTGTAATACTGTAGGACATAAATGTTTCACAGCCTTGTCTTACCATGCCAACAATCTTTTGTCCCATAAATTCTCACATGTTGTTGCAATCTTCCTAAAATAATCATGAAATCTCTGTAGTAAGCAGTTTCTTTTGTCAGCCGATTAGGACATTTCCATGAATGCAGAAATAATAATTTACCCCACGATCACCAGCCTAATTACAGAACCTGTGTGACAGTTTTGTGAACTTTACTGAGTGGATGCCAAAATCCAAGAATGCACGGGATTACTTATGCAGACCCTGATGTGATAAATGCCTTTTTATTTGCTTCAGGTTAAATTGCGCATTTAAAAGATGACCGTAAATAGCTCTGCTGAGGTCACTTTATGACCACTGCCCAGCAGACACGTGCATCCCATAAAAGTGTTCAGTAATTTACACTGTACTTGAATTTTAGTAATCCTGTATTTGAAAGTCTTGAAGTACCTTTCCTGTCAGCCTAATAGATTTTAAAAGATGTGGATGAATGAGCAAACTAGTTGTGTTAGATAGCTGGCGTGCTGCATAGCTGACACTTTTCCTATACTATTCTAGAGTAAAGCACTAATTTTTGCTGTACTAAAGGAGCAGAAAAGTAGAACCTCAAACCACTACAGGTGATTTAGCACTGAACACAAAACCAATTGATCTGTTTTACCTAAGCCTGTGCTATTGTACAGAAGCAGACAACTCTCAAAAGCAAACTAAAAAATGACCTGAATGGTCCCGTGCTGCATCTCTCTCCTCAAGGCAGGATATGCACTCTCAAAAGCTCTTCTTTTTTTCTTTTTTTTCCCCTTTTGACTGCTGGTAAAAAAGAAGATGGTCAGAAGAAGAAAAAGCCTCAGTGCTTCCTTAATCATCCATATGCTGCTGTACAACCCAAAATGGTTAAGGGAAATCAAAAGTCTTCTGCTTCAGTGCAGTTCCTAGCACAATTGTAAAGACATTTTTAAAAGGGTCAATATTGTTGTCATTATTTCAAAATTATTCGGGATCTTTAAGATGTTTTCTGTATTCTGTTGTGCAACTGTAACTTGCACATGTAGGCAGAGATAGGCATTGCATAGCGCAGTCATTTAGCTAATTCTTAGGGTTGCCTATGAGGTTTTAGTGAGACTTTTAATGCATGCACAGTTATAAACAATTATAAACAGAGATTTCTAACAGAAGGGATTGCACAATCAGTCCTAACTCTAATTCTTTCTCAATTTTGAATTTCATGCATGCATAAGTTACCTGATTGGGAAAGAGAGGATAAATTTTAATTGTAACATTTTAATTGTAGTATTTTCATAGGACTAGTGGGAACGAAGTGGGGAAGAGCAGTGCAAGCAAGGCAGTTTATTTGAAACATGCACAGAAAAAAAGCAACAGGGATAAAAAAGATTAAAAGAAAAACTCCAAAAACTAAGTGTGCATGTTTGTGTATGTGTGTAGAAAAGCACAATAAATGATAGGAATAACTTTCAAAGTTGCAATGATCCTCATAAAAAGTCAGGATTTACAGATTCCCAGCCCACTACAGCAATAATGCAAGTTTGGTGTATTTGACACAGAGCAGTGACAGTTTAATGCTGACCTTGAAAAAAATGATGGCACAATATGAACCATATAATTGCAAAAACCTGTTATGTTGGTTCAGGAGGCATATTATTAGCAGCAGAGAACTGAAACAAAATGCCTGAGGTTTCTTATAAGGAAACTAATCATGAAGTCATTAGAATTCTCTCTTAAAACTGACAGTTCATGTAAAATTAATTTATTTTTCTATTTTCTTACTTGTACTACAAGGACAAGGCAAGTTCTGTGGGGCAAAAAAAGCTCACATTTATAATAATACACAAGTCATCTGCAAGTGTTTATAAGGGCTAGAGGAGAAGATGTGGAGGGAATGTCTCCTGCTAAACTGGCATCTCTCAGTACAGTTACAGAATGGTTTGCACACATAAAAGATTACTTCATTACCTAGTAAAGGGCTTACTAGTTTTATGAAATCCTGCACTAATTTTATACAAGAATATGACATCTTAATTCGTAGTGTATAATCCTAACATTTTCAGGAATAACCTGTTCATGAGGACTATGCCTTTTTTGTCCTTTGAAAACTGGACAATTACCTTTTTCTGAGGAATGTAACTTTTTTTGCCTTTTGATAATTGAATGATATCTGGTCAAATAATAAGCCTTCAAAAAAATCCCAGTTTACAAATTCTCAATAAAAATATTGGGTTTTGTGCCCAAATTAAGAGAGAGAAAAATTTTGCTAAAAAAAAATTCCAAGAAATGGAAAAACTTCTGACCTGCTTGACACAATCTTTAGTTCCAAAACAGCTCAAAACTTCTCAGCAGTGTATACAAAATAAGCTTTGAGGATCTAGGATGCTGATAAACCAGACATTGCAGGAAGGTTTTCATTTTTGGATGTCAGTGTATTTGAGTCCATTTTGTATTTTTCCTATAAGCCTCACAAATCCTCAGAGCAGGTGTACACAGTGCACCTTAAAATGAACAGTAGACTTTGGCAAAACTCATGTGATATTATAAAAACATTAGTAATTCGTTTCTTCCTTAGTCTCTGTGGAGCTGTGCTGCACTAGTGCTCAACTCTAAATAGTTTCACATCAGTAGGCATCGGTGCCTTCTAGCTCAACATCTGCAAAAATTTATGTTCTTTATTGTTCTTCAAAATATTCAGAAAAGTGTTGTGCTCTAACTCTAGAGCTGATTTAGCTGCATAAAATATTATAACTGTAGCACTTTAATAAACAAAAGCACAATTACAGTTCAAAGATATCGATCCTCCAAATTCTGATTCCTCAAGTTCCCAGGAGGCATGGTCTGGCATCCAGGGTCTCCTGAAACTGCAGCACTGTTAGAGACTAGTAGAGCTGGAACCCCACAGAGGCTGTTTACCTTGCACAATTCTAGAGAAAAATGAATCCTGCTTACCTGAAACTGCCAGTGCAGCAGCTAGGAACTGGTGAGCTGGATTGTCATTGCATCTTCTTGGTCTTGCCAGATGCATATGGCAACAGTCATTTTAAATGAGGCTTAGCACTTTCTTTAGAATGAAAAGGCTTGAAATTGTGTGATGATTTGTATCCTACTTACACTTTAAAAACCTGTTTTAGTCACATGAGTATCCTAAATGGAGGAATATCCATCCACAGTTTTTACATCTGGTATATTAACTTTCAGCGAGTGTTGCAGTAGTCTACTATCTCAAGCCAAGAAATTCATTATCCAACATCTGTTTTTGAAGGCAGCCTGCAATAGCAGTGGCAACAACTACACCATTATTTCCAGCAGAGTAATATATTTTATTTAGTATATTTGCACTTACTTTTAAATAATAAATAACTCTAAATCATGGAGCCATAGCGTATCCAATAAAGGGGGATTAGAGTGATTCAAAAAAGAAGTTTTGCAGATAGTTAAGCTGTTGTGTCATGTGAAAGACTTCCTGTAATGCAGTATTTTAAACCTAATTGCTACTGAACAACTCCATCATAAATAAAAACATGAAATATTGACAGCACTGTCAATCAATAAACATATATACATCTATTGCAGTTCAGATACGTGTCACTTGAGGAATTAAAGAAACAAAATCCAAGGATTTTATTCCCAAGAAAAAAGAAAATACAGCATCCAGTACTGAGTATATGCTTATCGATTTTTTTTTAATGTAAACACTTTAATTTAAATTGTGAGTTCTCCAAGACTTTCTAGATGGTGTATGCCATGGGATAGAATTTGTCAAGTGTGCTACTGCAATAATAAGTAAAAAGTGAAATTAAATTCTTATTTAAAATCTTACCTTTAACTGGAGTCAGGCATTTTTGACTGTACAAATGTGTCTCTGGCTGTCAGTGGTGTATGCTAAATACTACTTTAAAAAATATCAGGGGAAATTGCTGTGCTCAGAACATCACTCATCAGCATCTCTGTGTATTGAAATGGCCCTTTGAACTGCAAAAACAGCTTCAGGGAGCCTTTTTCTGTCATTGGTGCAGTTTAGGTAACCAGAAAAAAATCCTGCAGTAAGTCAGAAAGTTTGATACTTTGTTAACTTATGCCTGTGTATAAAAATACTTCAGAAAATAAAACATGTGTCATGTGGGAAATGCATGATAAATGCAAATGTGATTTCTTGGCAAGGAACACTAATTCTTTGCAAAATCTGTATGTGAGTTTGAGAGGGGCAGAAACACCTGATTACATATAGAGCTAGAAGATTTTCTGTGCAAATACGTTTTTTTGTTTGTTTTTCATAGCCACCAGCTCGTGTTTGGAAAACATGGCTGGAAGTGTGTATTTCCTTCTTTAGCAAAATAAAGTCCAACACTACCAAGGCTTAGCCAGGCTCACTGGGCTGGGATGTTCTTAGACCTCAAAGAGACATAACCACGATGAGAATCACAGGTGGCTGTGATGCTGGAAATAGGGGTTTGGGTGTGCAGGAGAAGGTGGGGACAGCTGAGCAGATCCTGTTGCACACTGACTTCAGCCCACTTTCTACACATGCTTAATTCAGCAAAAGAAATGTCACCCAAACATGGAGCTTTGCAGGGCAAACCCCAAACTTACTTTTAAGCAGACAGATCTCCCATCTCCATGTGAGGAAGAACTTCTTTGCTGTGAGGGTGCCAGAGCCCTGGCACAAGCTGCCCAGAGAGGCTGTGGAGTCTCCTTCTCTGGAGATCTTCCAAACCCGCCTGGATGCCACCCTGTGCCACGTGCTCTGGGTGTCCCTGCTGGAGCAGGAAGGTTGGACTAGATGATCTCTAGAGGTCCCTTCCCACCTCAACCATTCTGTGAGGTCTCGTAATTGCCTCCTAAAACATTGAGTTTCCCTTCATGCCATAGAGTATGGTTAAAGCCGTTGTCTCTGGGGATGGCCTTAGCAATCCGTTCCCTCACTGCTGAGACAGGGAGATGTGTCGAAGAGCCACAACTGCAGCCGTATGGACAGCTGGGCAGTGAGCAGATCCTCGAGGCATCCAGGAGGGATGCGATGCCAAGGTCTCTTGGTCCTTATGGTCTATTTTAGATATGCAGGTGTCTGTGCTTAGCGGATTGGTTTGAGTGAATCATAAGTGAGAAGGCAGCCAACATGCAGTGATAATATTCAGCGCCATAAATAAGATAGCAATACTAATTTTATGACCTTTTATTGTCATGTGTTTTTTCTCTACTTTAAACAATGGCATGTTCATATTGTTCAAAGTCCTTGTCCACACATCAAGACAGAGCTTTTTCTGATTATAATGTAGGTACCCAGGGGAAGTAATAAATCACAGTAAAATGCCTTTCTGAGTCAAGTTGTCTGTCTGTCTTGATCAAAACAGTATCTTCTCTTCTAGCAGCCTAACAGAATAAAGTGAATCAGAAATAAAATGAGTTTCAAGATTCAAGCTATATTTGTTCCTCCAAGCTCAAAGTTGCAAGTGCTGCCTTGAAACTGTCTTGGAGAGCTCTTACAGATGTATGCCCTACCACAACCGTATCCTAGATTTCAACTCTCAGAAACCTAGGTCCATCTCCTGACACCTTTCTGTGTATTGTTTATTACTGACAATACTGAGAATGTGGGATCATAAGGGTGTTTTTTTTGGGGGGGGAGGGGAGAGGGCGTGACAGTGATCTACAGAAATTCCATTTGCCAGGAGTTCACATCCAAACATCTGGCCTTGACAGGAAAAAAAAAAAAAAAGAAAAAAAGAAAGAAAAGAATACTGAGGTTAGTTAGGAAAGAACAAGTCCCATTTTAGACGGGCAAAAATAAAAATTATAATTAAATAAAAAGTTAGAAAGAAGAGAAGGAAAAATAAAGGACATATCTTCTAAAATATGACAAATTTGGGAGGAAAAACTTCCCAACCTCCTTTTGTGGCAACTCTTAACCACCAGAATACCTGTGGATTTGAATCAGTCTTGTTCTTCTGTTGAATGTCTCTGGACTTCTGGCCTCCTGCAAAGTAAGAACTGGATCATCTATTAGAATGAAATTATCAAAACAAAGAAAGAGTGGAAGTGTTTTTTGCTCTATGGAAACAATCCAGCAACAACAGGATTGATTTTCTGGTTGGTAGCTCTCAAAGGAATAATTTGTCCTAAATGTGACTGATGTTTGGGAAGCAGACACTTTAGAAATCTGCAGGAGTAAAAAGAACCAATAGATCACAGGGGAGAAAAAAATGTTGTCAATCAGTCCTTGAGCTCTTCCTGTTTTGGTTTAAAGAACAAACAGGAAGATAAACATGAAGTTTAATGTCAACTCCATAAAACTGAGTTGATCATGTAATGCATTCTACAGTAGATAAATTTTTTTGTTTCTTTGTTTTATAATTCATTTAATCTGGATATTTAAAGCTGGTCCTGAGAAATGGCCGTAAAGGTGAGAAAGAAAGATTGTTTTGCCAGTAGGACAATATCTGGAGGAAATTAAAGGACTTCTGGCTTAGGCAATGCATCTGCCATGGTTGAAAATGGATAGGCTCTTTTCCATCGTGTTTTATTTTGTTGTGGTTCACACTAAAATGTTTAACAATAACTGATCTGTTTAAAAAAGCTCTTGGAGAAACATAATCTCTGCCACTCTGAAATGAACCCAAGTAAAGGCAATAAATGAAGTGAAATTTGCACTGAAAAGAATGTTAAGGGTCTGAGAACGTGGCCAACTCCCCACATACTTGGAGAAATTTGGAGCTTTTACGGCATTGCTTCTATTTAGAAAGTCTGGTTAGTCTGCCCAGTGTTGAAAAAGTATGAAATAGGTTGGGTAAAAAAAGCATAAATCATTCATTTATCAGTAATAAGTATTTTATTATTTCAATCAGTAATAAGTATTTTATCATTTCAAAAGATTATTTTAGCTGCTCTCTCAGCCTAGTCCTGTTTCAAAACCGCTTTCTTGTGCATACAGATGCTAGTCTTTACCAGTATCGGTCAGTATTGGTTACAGAGTAAAAAGGGCTTTCAAGGAAAGTCCAGAGTCTTCTCAGATGAACTATAGAACCACTTGAAAGTGAATAAATCTGTGTAGAGTTTTTGCTTATTTGTTTTGCTACTCTTATACAGAAGATAGACTTGCTCTAGTTTTCTATATTTGGGAATCCTGGAAGACAGTGTGAAACATATTTCAAAAATAACCCTGCTCTAATTTCACAGTCCAACAACCTGGCACAGATATGACAATGCTGGTTGTCAAGACAGCATTTGGGGGAAGTCAGTTCCAAACTCTTCCATAAGCAGAGACAAGGATCAGGATGCTTCAAGGAAAAAACAAGAAGAGATGTCTTATCTGCTCACTTTCATAATGTGCACTTTCCTAATACCAGAAAATGGTAATGGTTCAACTGCTGGTGAACGTGTTTGCAGGAGTAAACTTGAGAGCTGCTAAAAGTTTTCCAATTTATGTACCCTGAAATCACCAGGCTGTGTAATGAGAAAATCTTTCTTTTTTTTTTTTTTAAAGAGCAACTTTGACTTTCTTAATACTGAGAATGCCTCAAGAAAAGCTTTGAGATCACAGCAGAAAAGCCTGGAGTTCAAATTTTCTGGTGAAGACAAAAATTCTGAATCAAAGTTGTTGATAGGAAGCTTGAGGAATCCGTCAGAATCATTTTCCAATTTCCCCTTTACCAGACCACATAGCCTGAGTAGGTGTTGAGTGTAAATAACAGGGCAGTTTTGAGTGAGTTTTCTCCCTGGGAGAGAGTTGGCACAGAGAATTTAATCACATAAACCCAGGCCTGGAAGGCTTATATTCAATAAAATAATCTACCTTTGCTGTTAAGCAGGATTAGTTGTAGGCAGCAGGATCTGAGATTACTTAGCACTTTGAGGTGTGATGAAATCCCATATGTTTGCCTTTACTCACTGTGCTGAATTTAAATGTGTAATGAGATATTGATAACCAGTACCCATCCAGATTTGACACTAAGAAGAATGGCTGACATTCTTATTTTATTTTTACAGTTTAATTAAATTATGTTTCAATTTTAATTAAATTCAATTAAAATTGATCATTTGAATTATGAAAGAAAGAAAGAAAGAAGTCAGATCCAGTTAATTCCACTTACTGAGCCTTTTCCTTTGAGAGATCAGTGGTCATGATATTGCTATGTTTTTATCATATCTTCTATGATGAGGTGATTTCCACAATGAGGTACCTTGTGCTAACCTGTTCAGGTTGGTCGCATTGAAGGAAGAACCAAGAGGAATTTCCAGCATTGGTTTCCATGTAATTAGCATGAGTGAGACAGAATTGGATTAATTATGGATAAATAAGAGCTTACAGCAAGTAAGTTCTCAAAGAGTTATATACTATTCCAAATATTTCTGTTGTTAGCTATATGCCCTTTTAGCTGGAAATCATATGATGTAAGGTGATTACTGTTTATTCTGTTGATGTTAAAATAATTCATGACAGGTTTTCTAGCAGAAAGAATTAGAACACAGGTGACACCCAATATCCAGTATTTAATTCTATTAACAATATTCTGCTCTTTCAAGGTGGAATTAGTGAGTTCGGTGTTGAGATAGCACTGAGCCCAACGGGTGCTGCAGTACATGCACTTCAGCACGGTTTGGACATATGACATATACATTAAACGGCCTAGATTTGGCCTTTTATTTCTCAGATGAAAAAAAAGTTTGTGTTTCCCTAAGTCTCATTTGTAATTACATATTCACATTTTCACTATCCCTTGTTTACTAATTCAGACTGGGAATTTAAGAAAGAAAAATTATGACAGTCATATTACTAATTTGTAATAATCCCTTAGGAGCAGGTCTACTAATATATATTATTTTTTAAATAACTATATTTGCTTTCATACAAATTTATTAAAATTAAGCTATTATGGACTCTTTTTGCCTCAGCTACTTATAAAAGACTGAAAAATTAGTTTTAATATAAAAGGGTGATTAGCATTTGCCCTAGAAAAAGTTCCATTAGCATTCCTTTCACCCAACTTCACATATGCATTATCTGCTATAACATTAAGAAAAAAAGTGGAATATATTCATCTTTGTGCATAAAAAAGGAAGTATCTTAATAATTCTTTGTTTGTGAATTAATGAGTCATAGCACAGAAATAAATTTTATAAGGCTTTTTTTTTGATTAATAGTTAGATTAATACCTCCAAAGAAAGGTAGACATTTCAGTATAATTCAATTATACATGTTTATAATAAGCAGAGATGACCACCATATATATATTCATATGCTATTATCTAAATACTTTAAAAATAGAAATAAGAGTATGTTTTCAAGTGAAGAATTCTATGCATTGCAGTAGTTAAGAAACTAGGTAGGCTTTTTTTTTCAAAGCAGTTTTACTATGATATGTCTGTAAAATTAAAACAAGCTTTTTTTATAGACACATCTTTGCATACAGATGAAGCTTTCTTGTTAATACATAGATGACTCTGCAAATGTGATAACTGAGGACCCAAAAGCCATCAATGTGCAACAGTCTTGTGATGTGGTCAAGTGCAGGTGGAAACAGAGGCAACTGTTTGTGTTTTCCAAGTGAGACAGGACTGTAATATCTGCAGCTAATGGTTGTCAGTGAACAGGGGCTTCCAGATAATATTTTGAATTCAGTGGGTGTGGGGTCTCATCTGAGGTGATTTTTAAGTTACTTTTCCAAGATCATAAAAGGAAATTTTGTAATTGAACATGCACCTTCCCTTTCCCCTTCTTCCCAGCAGTTTTTTGATGGTATGTGCTTGGTTTCTATGTGTGCTGTTCAGAAATGACAGAAAAATAAATGTATTTGTTTCTCTTCTTCAAGTAAATTTGTTCAAATACTATAAAATTAGAATCTATTCTTCAATCATAAGAATATCATTATGAAACTTAAAAAGTTTCATTTAGATTCTGTCGTGTTTTGTTTCTATAAAAATAATTAAATCAGGCTATAAGAAAAAGAAAATACATTGGTAGGCTTGTGAAACAACAAATTTGAAGAAAATATATGCTAATGAATCTAGCATTTTCCAGGGAAATAATAGCTAAGTATGACTATTTTTTGCTATTCACATCTCTTCACTCTATCTCATTTTTTTTTCTCCTGAGAATACAGTTTGCTGCTGTGCCCAATGCATATCATCATGCTTAAGATTACATGGTGTGCAGGATACCATATATGGAGCAAGACTTCAAGTGTATGCAGAAAATTGGGTGAAAACAGAATAGAATATCCTGTTCTAAATGCACAGTTAAAAGCTGTTTTTTTTCACTTCTAAGTTTATAAGTAGGTTTTTAACCTTTAATGTTGCCTGGGGCCATACCACATAGCAGACCACATCTCTGTCACCTCAGGCAGCAGTGATGCTTGCACTGGACCAGTTGCTCCTGCACAGATATTCTCTGCACGGACCCTTCAGTCCTGGTGCCAGCCTCAGTTTTCCCCTCCAGGCTGCAGGTTGTTCTATGGTCCTCACATTCCTGCTTATTCCTCTTTAATTTTTGCCTATATCATTACTTGGCATGTCTATAAATCTTCCATAGTAAAGCTAACTTAGATTATAGCAGGTTCAGATGTATTTAAAATACCTTTGATTCCAGTAGTGAAAATTGCTTGTGTATTTTTGCAGTGCTGTTTACAGTGCCATCCTCCCAGCAAGTTTTGTTTTATTTTATTTTTTCGCTACCATACATGAAAAGTCTTGGCTCTCGGGAAAGCGTGCTGTGCCCTGCTGTTTAGCTTGGGATGGGCAGTTTTCCGTGCAGGAGTGCATGAGAAGTACAGCGGTTTTCTGCTTTCACCTCTGGCTAAGGGGAATTCTGGAGGGGCTGGTGTCTCTCAGCAGCCAGCCACTGGCGGCAGCCTGAGGCTTCTTGATTAACGTTCTTTGCCTGCTGTTAAAGACTGTCAAAGGAAAGAAAGTCTTAGCCCTTTTCTGACTTTCACCCCAGCTTTGCCTGGTTTCCTCCCTTCCGAGGAGCTGTGTCGGACAGTGGTGCTTACAGCTGCCCCTCCAACAGTGCTCGGCAGAAAAATAATGCTATTTTGTTCTTAGAATATCAGCAATTTGTGGGATCTTGTTTATTCTGAGCCTACAGGAACCTTACCTGGGTGCTGCCCGTAGCCAGACTGGAGGATCCCAGAGAGCGTGGGCATCCCTGGACGTGGCTCTGCGCTCTGCTGCCTGCAGCCCTGCTGGGTGTGCGGCGGGTCCCAGCAGACGGGGATCCACATCCCCCCCAAGCTTTGCTTTCAATAACGAAGGGATGAAGGGAGCTAGATTAGAACTCATCTTATTCTGGCCAAATCCTTATTCTGGCAAAACAGAGGTCCAAGGATACAGGTTGTACTGCCACCCACCCAACTTCTCTGCCTAGGCACAGTGTTGCTGTGATGAATCATCCTTCTGCTCCTGGGATTTTATAGCTAGGTCTGTGCTGACTAAATTGAAGATATTCTCTATTGTCAGGTTTAGTATCAGACCAAGGTTATATCTAGATTTTAGTTTGTATTAGTAGCATTATTAATGCCATTTCTAGTCTGTGTTTGTAATAGACTTAGTGCTCACAAGACAGACCTTATTCCAAGGATGGCTTATATTATCTTTAATATATATTGCAATAAATCAAGGTAGTACTACTTTTACTTTAAAAACTAATTCATGTGTCCTACATCGCATTCAGTCCCAAAGTACTGTGTAAAATCAACCCGTGCAACCCGTGCAGATTATTGCCTAATAGGATTTTAAAAGGTCTAAAATGATTCAGATACTGTAAAAGAAAGGATGCTCAGCAAAGCTGCAGCACAATATTGGCTTGGCCAGATTTCTCATCCTTCATTGCTCTTTCGAGTCTCCTCAGGCCAAGAACTCTCTTTTGCTTGCTGTGCCACGCGGGAGCAAGAAAGCAAAGCTGCAGCAGAGCTGGGTGAGACAGGCGCACCAAATGAGAGCAAATGTGTTTGAATTTAGCTATTTTCCATTGCCGTGCTTGTTATCCCTGACAAGAGGTGGCAAACCTATAGCAGTGAGTTAGCAGGCATTACCAGTCCCACTGGGCACAGTTAAAAAAAACAAAAAAGAAAAAGAAAAAAAGATGTATATGTACTGTGTATGCATTGTTAACTTCATTTGCTTTAATGTAGGAATTAATGAGCGAAAGGTTGTGGTCTGCCTTGTGCAGTTCTTATTAAGTGGGTACTCCAGCCTTCAGAGTGGTTAGTGACCCTGTTCTCGGCAGGTTCTCTGCAAACATCTCTGCAATCCAGTTCTCTGCAAACAGCTGGGGGGCAGCAGTGGCAGCTGCCCTCCTGCTCCCCACAAGCCAGGGGTCTTTCCTGGAGGACGATAGGTCCTATCACATGCCTTCCCTCCTAGGAGTCACCAGGGGCATGCGCTGCGAGTCGCCCGGATGTCTGTGGGAGGACTGCATCACCTTCCCTGAGTGCTCTCTGTGTGTATTACCGAATCTCTTATATGTCCCCTCAAGTGACAGCTATTAGCATAAGTCTGTGGTCGGTGGGAATTGCTCAGAGTTAAATTTGGGGATAGGGAGCTGTCAGCTGACTCACTTCAGCGGTCTCCTAAACATCATTTGAATTAATGATGGTGTCTGTTTGGTTTTGGTCCTGCAGGCAGGAGGGGTGGAAGAAACCTGGGCAAATGTCTGCAATTTAGCATAGGTTTTTGAAACTTTTCAACCATCATGCAGTCCACAGTTTCACTGTGGTTATTTTGTATGGCTAACTACATTAACAGATAAGGAGATTATTTCAGTTTACATGGAAAAGACCTCCCCTTATATGAAAAAAAATAAAAATAAAATGAATACACAATGGAACGAGGCCTATTTTGCTAGGTTGTAGCAAGCACTCAGCTATCAGGGTGGAGGTTTCATGGCCGTTGCCTCTGCACCATTCACATTCTGGGTGCTGGCAGCTTCGCTGCGGCTGCGGAGGCGCGAGCTGCCGCCCCTCCTTCGCGCGGCATGCGGAGCGCGGTGCCCCATGCTGATGGTGCCAGGCAGATTTAATTGTGCATGCTCAAAGAGAAAAATGACATCCACGCTCGGGTTAGTGCTCTCCGTGGCAAGCTGACAAATCCCCCAGCTGTCAGCTAACCTCAAAGGCAAGTGTGCGCGGCTCTAGCTTATGTCTGCTTGCATTCTGCCCATAGGCATTTCTGAGCTGAAACCCGTACTGGCTGCAACACATTTACTGTTACTGAGAGAAGTGTATGGTCTGTTCTGTGTGCTCCAATCTTTAATGGTGACCCACACAATTAAAGTTTATTTTTAGACAGGCTATAAGCAGGTAAAGACGACTATTTTTTGCATATGTGGCAAATGAAAGGGCAAAATGTTTGTGGTTATGGATTTGGCTAAGTTGCTGATTGCTTAGAACAAAATCACATTTCTTTCTTGGTCTTGGATTATATTTATTGATTTTGGGTACTGTCTGCCAGAGAATTGCACATAGACAAAATAGACTTAGCAGGTGCCAATATATATGGGAAAATGCAGAGAGGCACATGCTGTTAATGAAGTATTGGAGTCACAGAGGAGGACTTCTGGCAGAAGAATTGTCACTTGTGGTGCACTGCAGGTTGTCCATCTAAACCTATCATTACCTGGCACCTATGATCCAGCTGAATAATCAAACCAATCTGTGGATGGGAAAAAAGCCATCCTAACAGATGGCTTTGAGTGTAGGTAACCAGAAAACCGTGCACATACATTAAATATGGATTCAGAAAGCATGGGTCTTATCTAGGAACATCAAAACAGCTGTCTGTTTTGAGCTTCTCTGTATATTGTTAAGAACGTGTGCCATACCCATCACACACCCACGTAAGATGGGCTAGAGCCAGCTCCCACAGTTCTGCTGAGCTTTCTATGAATTGCTTGGCCGAGCATGATCTCCCCTAGAGATTAATGTCATATTTTACAGTGAACTTTGGATTTTTATTAGAGAGGCAAAGCATAAAGTTTGAAGACGGAATTCCACCCACAGAACTTGCATGCTTAGCTGAAGCCCTACCTCACCCAAATTTCTAGTAATGGAAAAGGTTTTCCAGCCAACTTGTTATGACTGTCCAGGTTTCTTAAATGGAAAAGAAGACCACAAACCTTTATATTTTGAATCCATGGAAATTTTAGGATTGGATCTTGGAATATAAAGAAATAATAGGAAATGCTATTGCCTCTGTGGAGATGGAATTTAGTTGATCAAACTCTCCCTTAATACTGAGGAGCCAGTGCTACCCTTCTCTTTTTTGTAACAGATACTTAAAGTGCTCAGCTAGCAAGTGAGAATCTCTAAGTTCTTGGCCTCTTCTGTGTGATAAGGAGCTGACCCTGACCCCTGACTTGAGGTGAGTATTTTTCACTGTGCAACTGAAGCTGAATCATCTCACAGCCAACTGCTTTGAGGCCAAAGAGGGCCCAAAGCAGCAGGACTCTAAGGAGTTCTTCACCACCAGTTATTTCTGCATGCTGAAAGCTTCTCCACGTACGCAGTGGGGAAGCATACACACAGGATGGTGATGTCTCTTTTAGTGTCCAAAATTAGTTAGTTAGGATGCAACCCAATACAAAAAAAAGGCTATATTCACATTCCCCAAGTCCACCTAAGCCCCTGTGTCCTACTGTCTGGTTGTGGGCTTGCTGAAGCATCCATTCGATAGAAATTGTAGGAAAATTGGAATTTAAGCTGCCTGAATATAGCCCCAAGGCAGCAACGTTAGGATTTAGGGGAGATATTTTAGCTTCAACCAATCTCTGCAAATACACAGAGCCCTCAAGCTTTTTTACTGACGATGGAAGCTTTGCAGGATGCAGAAATGCCAAGGGAGTTCAAATCCATCTCCTATTTCCTTTCTGCTACATAGCAGGCAGAACGCAGAAACAGAGAAACACAGAACGGGGCATAAGGATGTATGTGAGTATGGTGCTCTCTGTCGGCAACAGGCAATTTCAAAGATTATATTTTGCCTGAGAAGGAGTTCAGCAGTTCAGACAGTGCAGACTCAGATTTGCAGGAATGGAGGACCTGATCTCTGTTCCCAGCTCTGCAGATTCATTGTGAAGGGTTGACGGCCTTCCCAACACAGCTGACTCTTTTTACTACTACTTTGAAGACCCTTTATGTAGGAAAGTGCTTTGAGAACCATGCAGAAAGTAATCATAAGGGAAGTGTGCATTTTTGCAACCACTTTTTAACTCCAACTAAAATCACGGAGAGTTTGATCACTCAAACAAAAAGCGCTAATAGATAGTGGTTTCATCGTAGCATTAAATACCTGTATAATGTGCTAATATGAGGGATGTGCTCTATGGAGAATAGTCTGCTCTTCACATCTAGCTTAACTGTATAAGGAAGGTGAGCACGCTACGGTGTGGTGTGTATGAGCGAACAAGTGAGTTCTGGTTTTGGTACAAAGCTACCAAGGCAAATCATGAGTATTGTTTTGTGTTTGATTTGAGTAAATCTGCATTCTCATACTAATTTTGCTTCAACCTGAATTGGTGTTAGAATAAAATTCACCTGTCACAGATAGAAGTAAAAATTTTTATTAATAATGCACACGGAAAGAACTTATACGTGCAACACACATCAGGGCAGGAGTTCACACTCCTTAAGGGATGGATTTATCCTTGGCTTCCCTGAGCCTTTGTTAAGCTAATGATTGATAGCTACTCCTGAAATCTGTTGCCTTTGTCTATGTCTCACCCTTTGATTTCTTTATTAACTCTCCTCCCTTGTCACTATGTGTTCTTGTTAGTTCAGATCAGACTTTGCAGTTTGCGTCATACTTAGCCATCATTTGCAAAAATGGTTACTGGAGTTTTCTAGCCTATGTGCATTCTTAATCTTTGCGGCACTTTTCTGTCACTGCTGCCCCGGGTGAGCTAGTCTGATTTTGATACTAACAGGATGTTTCCTTTGTTGCTGTAATAGTGAAGGCAGCTGACCTAATTAACCATTCCCAGCCCTCATTAATAAACATTGCTGTGGTAGTTTGGGATCATCATGTTCACGTATGCTAGAATACTAAATACTTTAATCTAAAAATGTAATTTGTTTTCAGGCGCTTTACATATATAAATATCCAGAATGGTGCTGGCCCTGGGCGCCACTGCGTTTGCTGCAATGGTAAATCCTTGGCTCTTCTGTAGTCCTGTTTAGGTGAACAGCAGTGGGTGTGGGTAGTCAGCTCCACACCTTGGCCATCACCATACGAGTTGATGGGACTCTTAGTAGCTTCATCACCTGGAAAAGCTCTTTGTAGTTAGTAATGCAGATAAGGATATGAACAACATGGCTTTAAGAGCAGAATATATATACAGATGTGGATCATCAGCTATGAGGTTTCTAAATTAGAGAAAAACTAGTAAGTACAGAACTAAATAGATTACTCGTGAGTTGATTTTAATATGAGGAGAGCTTTTTTTCTGAAACACTATTTATTGCTGCAGTGTGTAACTGCTTTATTATACTTAACTCAGTACAGGTATGTCTTGCAACATCTTGTGCTTCTCTTGGGACTGGATATATTTGAAAAAGCAACATAATTTTGTGCAAGTCCTAAGCTCTGAAATCCACTACAATTAAATATTCAGCAGTATTCTCTGTCTCTAGCTAGACTCCTGTAGTAGCTATGAAAGATTAATTCTGTGTTATGTTTCTGCTTAATGAAAGAGTTGAAGTAAGCCTTCCTGTTAAAAATTACAGATTTCAGGTTTAGCCGATTATGATTTTTGTTATGCTTTTTAAAGGACACATAAGATAATTGATCTGTATAAAGTTACAGTTTCTAATTGAGCTCTTTCAGGATACCATTCCCATCACCTTCATTAGAGTCCTTCATGCACTTTGTTTTTTTTCCCTCATTATTTCAAAATAAATTGTACATATTTATCAACTGGGCATGCCATTAAGTGAACTGCAAAAAAACCAGAGGGCATTGCACACCAGAATGGTCCAAATCTACAGATCTGGCTGTCTTTTATAAATGTTATTGAGATTTTCTTTTTGGTCAATATTAGCATTTTAAATGATATGCAGATCTGGATAAGGAATAGCAGTTATGAGAAAATTTTTTGTGGGGGGCTCATTTATTCAGGAATGTTCCAAAGGAGAAGATTAAAGCAGCTACAGAGAAAGTTGCACTTCTTACCATGCAGGTTTTTTACATTTCTCTTTTACAAAACTTGGAATATTTATGAAGTTCACTCCTAGCATTGGTGTAGAATCTGAAGGGTAAACTCAACTGGCAAGTTTGAAATCAGAATCCTTTCAAAGCCAGGCGTGAATAACAGATAATATTAATCAAGGCACAACAAGTGATACCTGTTCCATTATTGCTGTAAATATGACCTGATTGCTGCTATCTGTGTTTTTGCCTGTGTTTCACAGAGCATATTGATTTAGGAAGATATCTGTGGCTTAGTATCATTAATGTCAGACCAGTACAAAAAGATTTGGGGATTGATGTGAACGAAAAGCTATTATCCTGTTTCTTAGCAAGTAGGGATTTATTTTTAATTATAATTCTGCTGCAAATGCCATTTATAGCACTGCATAATGAAGTTTTTCTCTTTTTTTCCTTTTTTTTTTTTCAGTTTTGTTAATAGATTTGATTCCAGATGCACTAATTAGAAATTTAGAAGTGAAATTTATTCTAAGAGGGTACAGATCTGGTCATAATATAGTAGTCCAGTTATAAATTTAGCTTATTCCCAAATGTGAGCAGCTTGTTGGCTGATATTCAACTAGGCATCCACCAGATAATTTCTGGAGCAACTGAAGTGACCTGGTGCTGCCTGGTTGAATGAGAGTGCGGAGCCTGCACTAGGGCAAAGCGTTGGTTATTCCACCTCTGGTGCAGCACTGTGACCTTCTCCTTGCTGACCTTCAGCCACCAACCCTTTATAGCATCATCTGAAAATTTCTTAAGCCTGTTGTACTGGCAGAGGAAGTATATTATATATTTGATTTTAGATAGCTGAGGAGGACAAGGACTGGGCAAGACCCTGGTTACATCTCTCCATGTGCCCAGTCTGTAACTTGCCTAAAAAGAAGCATCCCTTGTAATGCACCCAGAATATTCACACACCTGAGAAGCAGCAGTCCCTCTGGTGCTTTCAGATCCTCAAATACAAGTCAATGGCAGTTGTTTGTTAAAGGAAGGAAAAACTGAAGGTTTGAAATTCAATAATCCTTCCTGTTTTGAAACACTAATTAACTGTTGCACAGTTCTGTTGTCGAGGGAGCCAACTACTGCAGCAGAGTCTTATTACCACGATCAGCAGGCAAAAAATTGAATACAAAAGGAAAGAAACTAAATAAAAAAAGTCATTATGACTGAGACAAAAACTGCAAAATAAGTATAAATTGCCTAATATTGTGTATTTTGTGTCAGTAAGAAAAGAAAATTCATCTGATCTTCTGTTTGCAAAGACAGGAGAAGCTAGATCTGACACCCTGCAGGCTTACAATAGGCCTATTTTATAATATTTAACAATGTTAGATGGTAAAGATGGTATAGCTACTTCCGAGCTCTAAAGAAAGAATTCTCTTTAGAACTTGTTTAGTGGATATACGAAATAAACTAAAGGCTACATTCAGTGCTGATACCGTTCAGTCAGTGGTACAACTACATTCAGGGCTGATAACATTCAGCAAATGAGACAAATGTAGAGTTTAAATTCATAACACTATAATCATTGGTATGTTATGATTAAATCATCCAGTTAAATTAATCCAATATGAATTTTCCTTGCCAAGGTGCAAAAATTATACTGATAAGAAGGAATCTGTGTGTGGAGTGCAGAAAGGTAGCCAGGAGTTTCTGCCAAAAAATATAACATATTTATAAAATGCATTTTTTTCATCCAATTCCTAGCTGTTTGAGGTTGGCACCTTTTTTTTATGTGAAAGTCCATTTGCACCTTGTTTACAGATCTGTTTCTGGTGTCTGCTTTATGCGTATGCCTTGTATGTCTTGCATGTTTTATTTTGTGTGTATATCTTCCTATAGCCACCTTAGTACACGCATAACCTTGTCTTTCGACATATTATAGGTAATTCTCCAGTCTTTGAATAGCTCAATTTCATGTCATTTCTGAATACAAAAATATGATTTTCTAGCAGGTAATATAATACAGGTAATATTGCAAAAGAATTCATGCAAATGAGATCCACATAGAAAGATGGGAAATGCCAAACAATAGTTTTGAGTGGCTTGGGGCTCAACCAAATTATTGACAAAGTTTCAGTGAGTTTTACCATTTGCATTTCAGGATTATAATGATGAAATTCGTCAGGAGCAGCTGAGAGAACTGTCATATTTGAATGGTTCAGATGATTCAGCTCGTGGACGGGGCATTCGAGGAAGAGGAATCCGTGTGCCACCTGCTGCTCCTTCAAGGTATGTTAGCACAAGCTGTTATGCCACTAGTTTTAGAAAGTGTAAGCACAACCCAAGTTTAAATAAAAGAAAATCATATACATGTCATGATCAGTGAACCAACATGCTTTTCTTCCAAGAAATTGTCTGACCTATATTGCTCCTAGTCCTCAAATGTGCAGTTCACTGGCTATAGTGGGTGGTATACCAAAGTATCAGACTACTAATCAGATTACATGCATAATATTTTACCTATATTGTACATATTGCATTATATATTATTTATTCTATGTGTTATCAATTCTATATGAATTATGCTGGCATTGTCTAAAAATGTTGGTGTATGAATTTGTTTCCTGATTTCCTCCAAGTATTGGCAACAGATAGCTCTGTCTTTGTTCATAAAGCCAATATATAATCTTAATGCTCTCTTTCAGACTCATTTTTCACTGTGAACCCTTGAGAAATTAGTTGCCTAAGGCATCTAAGTTATCTAGTTACTTCTAGGCCTCCATAGAGATCATTTCAAGATGACTCCTAAGGAAACCACTTTTATTTCAGAGCAGATAGAATGGGGAGCTTCCTTATTTTAAACTTGGTGGAGGGATTCTTTTTCAGTAATTAAATTGGTAGATCTTGCCTATGCCTATTTTTCCCCAAAGGTTTGTATCATGTTTCCCTTCAATTCTATTTGAATTAAGTCAAAATTTTCTATATGTATTGTGAGGCACATGTTTAGATTTTTTTTACATTTGGAATTCATTTGTCAATGATACCTTTGTCAAATAATGATTTGCCAAATGATTTGCCAATGAAGAATTTCATATATTTGCTAAAATCCTGGCAAGTGTTAATCTTCCACTGAAAATCTTTTAGAGTTCGGAAATCAGTCTTCCCTTAGACCTTATGTCTTTGAAGAGCTTTGCTTAAACTTTATGTTGAGGTTGTCACTGCAACAGACTCCCATCTTATAAATTATGTTTAAAATGTACTCAGTGAGGCCCTTAGTTCTTGCAAAATGCCCTATTGGTTCTATCAGTTGCATAGAAAGTAGGATTTGGGTTGCTTGCTCCATCTACAACTCCAAAATCCCAGGATAATTACCTTTTTAAAGACCTGCTATTGACGCTAGGAGAAGTACAAGAATTATGGAATTGAAAGAGAATGAGAATGTTAGATTAGGATGCGACCCCTGGACATGGCTCCTCCCACCTGATTGTTCTACTCACTGGGATTAACATATAATCCTCCCAGAAAGGGAGTTCACTGAGGTATAACTCTAAAAATATTCCCAATTAATTATTTAAGCATTTAATTAAATATTACCATTGAATAGTTAAATGTATGTAATAAAATCAGGCACATCAAAAGCTATGGGTTTGACTTTCTCATTAGCAAACTGAGAGCAGCTCACACTACAAGGGAGATGAGTTTACTGCTCCGGACCTGGCTGTTAAGTGATGCCAGTCACGCTGCTCCGGCATGCTGCTCCAAGAGAAGGTTCAAAGCTTGCTTCCCTGGCACAGCCCTTTCTAACTTAGCGTGTCGCATAATTACCAGACCTTGTTTGTAGCCTGTAACAGCTTCTCCTACAGACGTGCTGATTAGTGCAGCAGGATGAGTGCGGCTGAGCTTGCCCGTGCTGCTCTCTCTGCACAGCAGGCACGAGCAGAGTCAACGCTGCCTTCCGTTCTGCTGCACTAAATTCAACGAGAAGGAAAGCACTTCCCTGCCTTGGTGCCACTGCTCTGCTTGGCCTTGCCTTGTGCATTTCTGCCATCTACCCTGCTCTTCTCCTGACCCGTTCCTCCCACCCACCAGTAAAAAGGAGTGGGTGAGATGCAAGACGGCTGCTTCTGCAGATCGAGGGCAGGACAGGGAAGGACTCACTTCTTCTTGCTCTAGAGCTTCCTTAGAGTCACTCCATGAAACTGAATGACATTGATCCAGATTTTCCCTGCTGCAGGCACCAGGAGAATCAAGTTTAAAAGTCACTGGATGGCTTAATGCTGCATTTCCATAGTACAGTCCAATATTGCCTAAAAGCACTGGACTGCCAAAACCCCAGTTACATGTTCTTTAAAAAGTATTAGAAAAGAACAAGCTTTTTTAAAATTGGGTAGTGCTCACGTGTCCTGCCTAGATGTACGTGCCAAACTCTTCATTTCTTTTTCTCCTCGCGCAGGGGCCGTGGGGGCGCGATTCCTCCGCCGCCGCCCGGCCGTGGCGCACAGACACCGCGAGGAGCCCCGGTGACGCGCGGAGCCCTGCCGGTGCCGCCTGTGGCCAGGGGCGTCCCCACGCCGCGGGCACGGGGCGCCCCGGCTGTGCCCGGCTACAGACCGCCCCCGCCGCCCACGCACGAGGCCTACGAGGAGTATGTAAGTAACCGCGAGCGGGAATGGACACGCGAGCCCCCTTCTGCGGGCAGCTGCACGTTCTCCTGCGTGTGAGGGATCTAGTCCAGCAATTCTGCCCTTTCTGCGACGTGTCTGTCACAGCCTGAGCAAACCTGCGTTTTAGGTGATGTGGGTTCGTATAGTTTCCATAGCGTATCTTAGGATATGGGAAGTCATGCTGGTTAGCTCTCAGTACATCACAAAAGAGCAATATAGATCCTCTAGAGACTGCATTATAGCTAAAAGGTATGACCTGGGCAAGTTCTTAGGAATAGTAAATGATGTCATTTGTGAGAAAATAATATTTCTGTTTGTTCTTCCAAGTCCTTTTTATTTCATACAAATATATACATATCTCTCTCTCTCTCTCTCTGTATAAATACTTGCATTCAGAATTAAGTGTGTTGTAGATGCAAAACAGAAATAGAAATTCAGGTAATTCTCATGAAAACTGACACAAGAATGCATATTAACAGTAGCAAAGCTATCACCTTTTTTATGAAGTGTTATAAATAATCATGCTGTAAACATCAAAGCTTTCAAGTGAGCCTCATTAATGTTCCCTCCTGGAACTATCACCATAACAACAGGTATTCAAGTAGTGGAGAAAAGTACCATCAAAAACATCTGTTTTTTTTTCTACCTGTGGCAAATCTAAGCATAAAATCCATACTCCATAATCTCAAACTATCGCTAAGAGAACCATTGAGAAGATAACAATCTTATTCAATTAGACATTTTCCTAGAATAAAGAAATTGTGAGGAAAAGGAAATTATTGGTAAAGCTTTACCCAACCACATATATATGTAGAACAGGGGTTACACCATGGCCACTCAAATGAGGATGAAATTTCTAACATTCAGGTTGAAAGTAAATACAAAGAAAAACAAAAAAGGTTTTATATGGGCTCCTCCAACTGTCTGTCATCCAGCAGATTGCAATGAAAAGCTCTTGCCATTTTGGAGAAATTTAGGAGTGCAGTCCAAATACTATTTCATCTTAATATCTTATGGACTTGGATAATAATTAACCCTTTATTGGGGCTCAGGTGGAAAGAAAATTTTAGAATCACATTGAATAAATGTATGAATTTGTAAATAGTATTTTAGGGGAAAGGCTTTTAAATTTACATGAAATAATCAACATTTTTTTTTCTTTCTGAATAAACCACTACATTACATATCAGACTGGATTCTAATAACAAGTGAATATATTCCTTGGCCAACAACAATGGCATGTGTAGCTGTCATATGTTCTTTTGTACTGAATCTTAGAGATTAAAAAATAATTTATAATGAATAATTTATCCAATTTACTTTTTCTCTTTTTATGCTTATAGGCTATCCTTTTTATGCTTATAGGCTATCCACAAGCCTATTGCAATTTCTGTATGCTTATTTTCATCCTTTTTGACTACAGTATTACACCCCCAAGTTTTGCAAGAATACAGAGCACCTTTATGCATATGCAGGTACCTTGGGTTTGATTAGTTCTGCACATGAATGCAATATCATGGATTGATCCATATATTTTTCTTTTTTCTCTAGTAGAATGAAATCATTTGAATGCTAAGTTGAAAGTGAGCCTCAAGAAACAGTGTAGGATGACTTTAGAAGACTTTTTAAATATTTAAACAGTGTTTCCTAAAAAAAAAGTCTTTAAATATTTGCTCAGTTCTACTAATCAGAGATTGTATTGACCACCCAATCTTGAAATCTAACTGTTGAATTCAGTTTAAATAAGCATTCAAAAGTTTGGGTCATTCCTCTATAATTATTTAACATATAAATATTTTGAGGTTTCCTAGTGACTTTCGTGAAAATATTTAAAAGAAAATGCATACAGATTTCACAGGAAAATTCAAGTCTTGTTGCAGTGTAGAACATATTCACATCTAGCATTTTGAAGGTAAACCCCAAACAAGGGGAAATTAATTTTCAAGAGTTTTCAAAAAAGAAGAGGGATATATAGAAATATATTCTCTTGGGTATCCTGCAAGGGAAAGTGGAGTTACACACCTCATTCCTTTTTCTTTACTTGCTTATGTAACAAATAGATAGCCTTTACTGGGAATAACTTCTGAAGATACCTGAAGGAGAAATTGTGGACATTAGAAAGTATATGGAAAGGAAAGAATTTCTGACTACGTGAACTTTCCTTGTTAAAAAAGAAAAAGAAAAACAAAGTTCATTGTGAATGAATTTGGATGGGGTGCTTAGCCAACATCTGCCGCTTCTCGAGTCAAAGAGATCGTGTTTGGTTTGTGGTTCTGGTTTGTGGTTTTGGTTGTGTTTTTGATCTGGCTGGTGAATGGTTTGTGACCTGCTGTTCAAAATAACCTCAGTTCTAGCTCCCTTTCATTTTAAGAAGTTCTTTACAGCACAATTCAGAGAAGCTTGAGTTGGTCATTATGAAGGTTCCTCAGCAGAAGCTTCTTTCACTAATCTGAAGTAAAGCCCTTGTCATTACCCTCTGAGACATAATTTAAACCTGTAAATCCACAAGTAGTGTTGCACTGAAGGTGTCCTTGGCTGCTGAAAATTATTTAAAACTTACAAAACTGGCCCTCTGGACCTTGCTTTCTGGTCATTTTACAGCAAACCACATGGTGTTGTTCCCCACTGCATGCATTATGGATCATACTCATAATCCTTCCACTAATACTGTACGCAGGTTGAGTTGAATTATTGCCTGCTGCTTCTTTCCATGTGTAGCAATACATGGTGTACCTGTTGGCAGCACTGGCTCACTTACAGAGCGTTTCAGGAGTATGCACTTGCTATTAAGCTTTATATTGAGTGTTTTTATTGTTACTCAAAGGTTGCTCAAGAGCCTGAGAGGGACGATCGGAAGGGCTAGAATGCCAGCAGGTTCAGCTGGAGCTAATGAAAAGAGGACTATTTGAAATTTATCAAATGAAGTTTGTAAATTTAATTTTCTACATTGCATTAGGCAGAAACTTTGTGAGTAAAGGGAACAGTACTGAAATTGCATTATAATTGCCTCTTAAACTTACATCTTGTGCATTTGTGGTTTTAGCTATTAGATCTGCCTGCTCGACAGCTGATGACTGATCCACACCTCTGATAATGTTTCTGTATTAGAATGCCAAGCTAGGAGATGGTAACTAAAAATGAGTTCAAATATTGTTTCAGTCCTTCCTCATGAACTTTATTAACAAGGCCAATGGGATGATTTTGTGTCATTTGTTTTCACTACAAAGGTTAAGATTTGCTTGGTTGAACACATATTTTTATCCACTACCTGAAATATAGTAAGAGTAATTAACATAAATATCTCTACAAATTGAGGGGAGAATTCTGGAGTCTTTTCTCAACAAGAAGGGGCAATTTTAAAGGCAAAGGTTTTATTGGCACCTTGCGAGAAGACAAAAAGTTGATGGAACTGATGACTGACATTCATGATTTATAGGTCATGGTGAGAGCAAGAAGTGCTTGAATCCTTCACTGGAAGGACTATCCTGTTGAGGCAACAAAGCCAGTATTCACACTATATTCAAATCTGCACATACACATTTTTTCACTTGATTAAAGCTAAATATTTGAAGGGTGCTTAACTCAAGCATAAGACAAAAATAGAGCTACTTTCTGATCATGGTTTGGAAGACATTTGATTCAGGAGCTGTATTTTTGTCTTCTGAATCAGAATCTATTAATCAATTGTGCCGTGATACTTTTCTTTACATTTTTTTCAAAGCAATGTCAAGCCTCGATATAAGCCTTGATCTTATGTGAGTCTACAAGTGACCTAGCATTTGCCAGTTACAGTGACAAAACAGAATAAATTTGAGACTAGAATGCTTAGTATATTTAACTTTCACTTGTACTTGAATTGTAATTTCTGGATGAAAAGAGAGGAGCTCTAAATAAGTACAGTATGATTCTGATGAAATGAGGAGAACTGAAAATTAAAATTAGTGTTGTATCAGACCTTTCTATACTGCTTTAGCCAAAATGAAACACAAAATTGCTCTGCCAAATTCCCAGCACATTAGAGAATGGAATAAGAGGACATAAGAGGATGGAATATCAAACTTCTCTGCAATATTTTTAATATATTAAATATGTAAGACTTCTCCACATCTTGTACTGAAAGCCACTCATGTTAATATGAATACTTGCATGAATTTTCAAGATATGGGAAGCACCGGAGTCTAGGGCAGCTATATTAGAGAGCAATTTTGAATGCAAGTTTTCTTTCTCACCTCTCATTTTTTTCTGATAAAATTGGCCAGACACAGCTTCTGGTTATCTTCCTTAATATGTGAAGAGCAACGCTTTAGAAAGGCACAGAAAAAGAACCACACAATGAGATAGATTGTGCTTTTAATGTCATGTTGTTCTTTCTCTCATTTCAAACTATTTAAAATGAAAGCCAATGTCACATTCAACTTTTTATTCTAAACCTGCTGGTTATTTACATTTTTTCAATAGTTTTCAAACAAACCGAAACAACTATGCTCATGTTTATTCAGTAGCAAGCTAGACAATGAAAGGACTGACAATAAGAGGCATTTTGTTACACTTTAACATTTTCAAAGGAATAATCAGCATTCACACGTGACTCTGATCGCAAAATTGTGGTTGCGGAGGCTTTGTTTAATATTTTGGGCTGGTGATCTTAGGGCACTTTAAACCATTCTCTCATCTACTTTGAATGTGGGTAGACGCTGCATAAAAAGACCTACTCTTCTGCTTCATGGCATTTTTGCACCTATATTCATGATTTAATGAATATGTTAAACTGTGAAACTGATGCTTGATTCTGCTATTTTTGAAGTAAATCCTAAAATCCCAATAAGACAGTTTCAGTGATAATGAGACCAGGACAACTCAGGAGACTTGTTCCAAACTTTCAAATAGTAAAATATATTGGAGGTACAGGCTTTTCTTCGTTTGTTTGTTTTGTTTTGTTTTGTTTTCTGTGTCTCTTTTGGATGAAAAATCAATGAAAAATATCCTGAGACTAAAAATATTTGAATAAAGCAGAAATTAGAGACATGAAAATCTTCATGGCTGAACAACAAATTGATCATAAATGATTGATTACCTATTTATGCTCAAGGCACTTAGATAAAGAGCTAAGCTATATTCAACTTACATCTGCTGTGGCTTGAAAAATCAAATTTTATTTTACCATAGGATAATGGTTATATTATCAGAAGGACTCTATCAAGCTTTAGAACAGCATTATGAATGATGGTCTTATAAGAGTAAAGTGGGTTTTTGCATTCAAACTATGCTGAATTTAGACTGTTGATTGTATAAATATATTAACTCTGAAAAATCTAGCAACATTAATACAGAATTAACATGACAACTTGGTTTGCTTTTGTTTTCTAATAAGAAAACGCTCAGACAGCATTAAAACTTCCGTTTCTACAAACCTGAGGTTTGAGATTTTTTTGCTTACCTGTGCAAAGTCTAATTGGGGTCATATTCTTAAGATGATAATCTGAACAAATAAGGCTTATTCCATGAAATCAAAGAGAATGTCCTGAGAGCAATCCATTAATAAATTTCTCACAAACTGGGAATGATGTGCTCTAAAGTAGACTTTTCCAGATCATTTTTTTTGATTTGAATGCAGTGATCATTTACATTCAATAAACTAAACTTTGGTCATAAAATACGTAAATGTTTCAGAAAGTTTTTATGAAGCAAAAACTCTACTGTTCTCTTCTTTATGCTGTCCTTATTTTGCAAAAATGATTCTCTCCTTAACATTAATTATCAAGTTTTCAGTTCAGGATTATTTGCTGTGCTATACAAAGTTTCAAAGAAAATGCTGATGCAACGTCATATGTTTTAGGATTATTCCTAATGTTAATACAACTACAATCTAATAAATATTTATGTTTGTTATATACAGATCTAAATGAAGGGCATCTCTCAACTGATCATCCAGTCTTCCCTTGGTGTTTTCATATTCATAGTGTAAGCTGTTATGTTGATAGGATCCTATAAAATATATATGGAGTATTCTCCATAGATACAGCATTTGTCTATGTCATGCCGTACCATTCAATCATGAAACAGTTTGGCTGTTGAGGAGCCTATTAGCAAAAATAATTTTCAAATGTTAATTGCATGTGTCACAGCTTCTCCCTTAGCTATTTATCTCACCTCGGTTGGTACAATATTATTCCTTGGGCATTCCCTCAGTAAATGTCATCGTGTGACTGTATTCTGCCACCCATGTTTTTCATTTTTGTGGCAGGTTGGAAAGGGGAGATGCAAACAGTATGTGGACGAACTCGTCCAAACTGAGCGGGTTGCGGCCTGAGAATTAGTGCAAGGCCAACTGTGCTAGAGTTGCTGAAAGTTAAGTTTCTGTGTGAGTTCAGCTTAAATGAAAGGCTAGGGGGGTTGTTTTCTTAGAATTTCTTACCCAGATTTAATCCACTGAGATAGATACTAAAATGTTAAATAGTTTTGGACTACAAGGTACATGGTCACTGTTGAGTTTCTTCAGGAGCCAGACACACACAGCAATTCTGTGGCAATGAAGAAAGCTCACAGCAAACTGCTATTTCTTGCAAGCACAGAAGTTTTATCCATGCCAGACAATTGCAGAAGCCTTTAGTCCTGGTGTCAGGAAAGGGTCTGGATGACAGGATGCTGTGGCACTTCGCAGCATCACACCAGCTTTGCCTCCAGCAGGCCAGGATTACTCATATAGCTCAGCGTAGCCTTGCAGTAAACCCAGATCAGTGACTTTTTGTTATAATGCATAAACAGAGTGCTCTTCGTATAAGTAGACTTTGTATCTATCTAACAGAGTATTACAATTCCCTGTGTTACTTATTTGTTAGGAACCGTCACTGTAAGTTAAAACATGGGTTTTATTAATACAGTAAATACGTAGTTCAGGGACCATCTTGTATTAACTGAAAAGCATTATGAATTGCTTCAAAATCCTATTGTAACTTTACTGAAGTTCTAAGGCCATGTATTCAAAAAATGCACTATTACAGAAAGCATTTATCAGAGATTCATCTTTCTTCTTTTCAGGTCATTTATGATGTATAGTCATCTCATTGCAAACAAACACTTCTTTATGAAACTTCCCTATTAGCAACTGCCAATAGTTGCTAATTTTCTGTTTTACTCCCTGTAGCAGCAAGTACTCATAGGCCTTTAGCCAGTTGCTCTAACCATACAAAAAGTGCTTACTAGGGCTAATTGGAAAAAAAAGATATTTGCATTTGATAGAATAAAAGGTCTAAAAAGTAGACTTATGCTTATATTGAAACTCAGATCTGAAACTCAGATATACATAGGAAGAAAAAGTTTAAGGCTAGGTGAATTGTCCTGTGTATTTGGGTGCAGAACCAGTAGGCATAATCTTTAACATTTATTTCTAGCTTTTCACAGGCATCCTAGGGCATATATACATGTATATACATGTATGTATGTATATGCTGTGTGTGTGCTGGTGTAGAGTGGCACAAGCTATGATGCAGGGTATGTGCAGACACATGGCAGAATCCCTTCCTGTGGGGCAGCATGTGAAAGGTGGCTATTGGAAGGAGAAGGGATCATGGCTCTGCTGCTGCCCTAGCTTTTTCAGTAAATTTTTGTCTGAGTATAGACGTACATGCTCACATGCTGATGTAGACATGCATATATGTTATACATAGCTCTGCACAGAAAAATGTCTCTTCGAGCACATCTGCTTAACACAACCATTGTATTATGCAGGGTTCTACTGCAGCCAGCAATATGGATGTGTGTAAGGAATCAGCCTGAAAGATCAGAGTAATAAAATACTTAAAGCATATATTTTCTTTTATAAGCCAACAGTTGAGGAAATATTTGTTGCTTTCTCTTTAGAGTCATACATTAGAATTCTTTTCCTATTATGTCCAATACACCATTGATACGGACACGGGTACTGATTCTCAGTACTGTCTGTATCTGAGTCCAAATTAATTCAGCCTAACTGTGGGAGCAGAACTGTGGCTCTATGTTAGGAAAAGAGACTGCTGATACACTGAAAAATTGGTACAGACCTACCCTAGATTAAAGAGTGTTTGATGTTCCCCAACTCTTGTTTGGAAGAAACAGTGAACAATAGATATAGTCTCATCCATCTACCCATGATACTATTAGTAAGTGTCATCTAACACTGCAGATTTTTATACGGAAATAATCAAATTAAACTTAGGAAAAATATGCTTTTATGTATTTTTGTATATATATCGTATATATGTATATATAAGATCGGATAATTTCTATTGTATGCAGGATGAAAACTTAGTATATTGCTTTAAACTATTAACAAAACTTTTGAGAAAATTGGTCTCGCTATGAAACACAGCACCTTAAATTTGACCTAGAGGGCTCTTAGAAAGCAATCACTAGAAGAGGGAGATGAACTGTAATGACTCCAGGACGATAAAGTGGAAGACTAGAGATGAAAAATGTACTTCCTCTGCAGAGACTCACTTTTTTTCCCAATAATATTATGATTGCCTGCATTTTAATAGCTGCTACGGTCATTATAAGTGCTATTACTCATAGATGGTTAATAGCTCTCTTTGACTAGCTGCTGTTGTTTTGTAGTCCTTATTGGTAGGCTATAAAAATGTGAGGAGTACAGCATTCAAAATCGTATAATAGAGCATTTGGGAGGTTAAATTAGGTAGGTGAATACTTCTTATGTATTAGTATTGTGAGAACATGTAAACCTCCTGAGAAGGCTCTTGCAAGCATCCCCCATTGCCACTCCCATGAAAACTGCCCTTCCCTCATTCTCCAGCTCAGGATGTCTGTCCTAGTGGAAGATGTAACTCAAGGCACAAGACTGTTCCTGACAAGGTTCTTGAGCGTGGCCTAAATATTCATACAGTCCTCCAACTCTTCAGACCCACTACAGAGTTTCTGTGATGAAAATATTAATCTTTTTGGTAATACACTGCCATCAATTCTTTTGATCTCCAAATGTCTGTCAGATGGCTGGAAATAATTTACACATGAATTAGGACAGAGCAGCCTTAATGTGGGAGACTGAATATTCTGTCTTTTGTTTGGGCTCTTCAAGCTGTAGCGGTTTGGCCTTACAGACTTACTGTGCATCCTTGTCCACTTCAGAGTTCCAATTTTTTAGAAAATTAAATCTAAAAAAAATCTGAGATCTCAGAGGTGGGTCCTGTTTTGAGACAAAGTATAAATTGATAACATACTTTCTTTCAGTAGATAATATCATTTTTTTCCTAAGAAATAAAAAAGAGCTTTCTGGTGCAACTGATTTTTCTTCTATTTGAGTGCCTGACATTTTGCATAGTACTGGATTATAACTAATAAGTTACACTGAATGGATTTGGGCTGAGTCGATAACTGTATGGCTGACTCAGTGCTTAATATTTAGACTGTTGCAAGTTCCCTGTAAAGTGGAATACAATGTGGACTTGCAGAATGCTTTCCAACCTGGCATTAGATAAGGAGGTTTGGGGGTAAAGATTTAAATCCCTGAAGACAGAAGAACTAAAGTTTTGCATCTCAATCTTGGATGAATGAGCTTCTGGATTAAAAAAAAATAAAAATAAAAATAAAGGTGGAAATATTACCTGTGCTCTCCTCATTTAGATTTCTTTTTCAAAGAAAGAATTGACCTCTCCCAAACTCTTCATAGAAATAGCTTTCACACCATAATTAGCAGCAAAGTTCAAAGGCTGCAACCATCAGGGAGCAGGATTTACCTTCCTGTAACTCAAAGGATGGCATCTAAATCCTGGAAAGGACCAAGGTTGAGGCCTTGTTTTCAGCCTTTGCAAGAGGACAGATTTCTACTAAGGTGCCTAAAATTCCATGTGTATGATACAAAAAAAGGACACTTATACAGCCTGTCATTAATTCCTTCTTTTGTTTCTTTTGTTTGTAAGTCTAAATAAATTAGGAGGGTTCTTGGTTTTGTTTTGTTTTGTTTTGAATCACATACTATTTTATTTGTAGAAAATATATGAGCAAAATTCTGATTCCACTTCTAACTGTTAGAATCTACCTATCTACTCAGAAAAGCTTATCTCATTTCTAGGAAGAAAGCAGGTTAGAGGGTGCTGAGGAGGCAATACTGTTTTGGCAAACCCTGACTATAAGGTTAAGATGAAATTTAGTTTCAGGAAGGATGAGCTTGTTGAACATTCCTTTAAAACACTGGATTTGTGTTAACACTGTGAGTAAGAATATATGAATGTGTATGAGTTAGATGTTAAGCCTATATTATGTAAAACTAGAATATTATTTTAGGGACGGAATAACTTCTTTTAATGCATTTTTGCTGCCCTCAAAATTATGCATTCTAACGTAATAATTTGCTTCTTAAAGAAGACTTTAGCTTTGCTGAAAGTGATGCTTAATTTTGCACTGTAGATTTTATTACAGGAGTATTTCTTCTTGAATTGCCCTGAGAATTGCTGACCTTCTTATAAAAGGATAATGAAAAATCCAAGAGTACACTTTGTTCCTAAGTTCAAAACATTATGTACCTAATGCTTATTTATTTTTGAAGCCTGCTAGATGCAGATTTACAATTTTATGACTGCTTTATCATTTCTTTATTAAGTAAAAAGCATTTTTCAAAAGCCAATATAAAAATGCTTTACAAAAGACCAAGTGTTATGGTAACCTACTCCATTCTCTATAAGGAAGAGCATATAGAAACAATGAAAATAAACATCAAATTATCAAAAACTGCAGAACTCTGAGGGTACATATAAGCAACTCTGAGGATACATATGATCTTTACGTTGCCTCATTCTCCCTATGACTTCATATTCAAAAAGGAAATGCCAGACATGTGGAGATGAGGCAGTCAGTATTTTGTGTTGACAGGTGGTCCTGTGAGTCTATTATCTCCTGAATGGAGTTCAGAAGTGCAAGCAATGTAAGAAGACAGAAATCCTTTAATGTATCATTGTAAAACCAGAGTGACCCTTTGAAAATTAGATGGAGATCAAAGTATCCCAAGATAATTCCTGTTGGATGGGTTGGATGGTCCCCTGAGATATTTCTGGTTGTACCGCCCAGCAGTCGACCCAAAATATTACTCTGTAATTTTATTCTTCCCAGCAATAGACTTAAAAAGCTCAATTTTTAGGCCTTAGGCAATTGCTTTAGAACAGTTTTGGATGGAGATTTCATGTGTTAATCTGGAAAGACAGTAGGCTGGAGCTCCTAGATCCTGCTATCCTTACTCCAGTAGGCAAATAAAGGGTAAGAAAAGGGCAAATCTGAAAGAAAACAGAAAATGTAATAGATTGCCTAAATATTAGTATAGTCCAACTTCAATGGCTTGTTTCATTTAGTTTAATTGATGTAGTGCTCCTAGGATTTTAAATTAGCAGTTTAGATTTAAATATCCCTAGAGCAAATCACAAACACAAATTGACTCTTTGGATTAGAGTTGCTTGTCCTTTATCGTCCTTGAAGGGGCACAAGTACAAATAAATGTCCAGCACAAAGCCTTGTTTACATTCTAGTAAGCAGCTTGAAAGGATAAAAGACACGGGAGTGACCCTTTACCATTCCTGGGGAAAATCACATCATATGTAATCTTTCAGCTGAAAGCCCGGTTGGACACAACATGAATGTAAAGATTATTCCAAAGAGCGCTGGCCACTGTGTGAGTTGCCCCTGTGATTTACAGCTGCAATACCATACCCTGCATGAATTTTATGATATAATACTCTGTCAATTCTAGAAGCGATAAAGTGAACCCTTAGAGATAACTGAGTCAGCCTCACAGCGATGGTCATTTCAGGATGTGACTAACATTTCTTTATTTAATAAAGAAAATGATGATGTGAATCAAAATGTCATGCTTTAGGTATAAGACTAACAATCCTATTAAACTATAATGCAGATGATAGATATTGTAAGTACTAATCTAGTCCAAAGTAATGTATTGGATCTATTTCAAAGTAGATAGATAGGAACTGACAAAGGCCCATAAGCAACATGGAAAAGAAACGAGACGTTTTAACCAAGTTATTCAGTGAGAGTTAAAAGGGTTTTCATTTTTATTCAGACATAGGGAAGCAAAGAGCACCAACCGTATTCAACTGTAAAGTGCCATGATTTTGTTTATTTATGTTTATTTTTGATTGCAAAGTCGTGTAGCATACAAACATGAGACAAAAACGTCTTCTCCAAAGATTATCCACTGTATGTAAGAGTTTCCTGTAGTGCTACACTAATCCTGATATGTCCTCAGAATGGTGTTTGAGCATCTTACAAGAATACATTAAATATCACTGATTCTTTTAGATGCAAGTCATTCTTTCCATTAATGTCTACCTAAAGTTGAATGTCATTTATACCAATAGTATCTGGTTTAACAGATTAATTTGAAAACATATCTGTATTTAGAGAATGAGGAAGTTTTATTTGCAGTTAGAGAGAAATAGTGGAAGTCTGTCGTGGCTTTGTGTTGACGTTCACTCCATTATCTTGACTGGTCCCTGCGGAATTTCTGCCTCCGTAACAAGGCAAGCTTTACCTTGTGATTTACAGCTGCAATATCAGGCCCTGCACGAAAGTCATGGCAAAATTGCCTGTTGACGCTAGAAGCTGCTAAACTTTACCTCCTTACAGAAAGTTCACTTTTTCCTGACAATGGAACTTTTCAGCCAAACACAGAGCTGTAGAAAATCTTTGAGATTTTTCAGTCCAATCATGATTTGAAATATGAGTATCAAGACCTCTGATGCTGTCTAGAGGTGGGGAGAAAAAAAGTACAGTGTAAATAGAAACTATAAAATACAGTGTATATTATGTGTTGTAGTAAGATTTTATAAAGGACTAATACCTTTATCCAGATCGCTGCAATATATCCAGGAAGTAGTTTTGAAGCTGCTAAGTGGGTAGATTCTGATAATCCTAGAACATGTTGTTACCACTGCAAGCTGAATAAGTGTGAGGCGTGCGGTTTTGTTGGTTCTTTTCTCTTCCCTAACTTACAGTTCCCTTTGATATGCTGTCTGGTAATATCACTATATTGCTTCCAGATGGATCTAATTTGTGTCTAGCCAGCTTTCTGCAAGAGACCATTTCAATATGTTCAAAACCACTGGAAATAAATTGCACTGGTACTGGCATATTTGCCCTGCATAGATTTAACTGCAGATGGCTTTTAGCCAACCGCATAAGGAAGCTGAAAGAGCAGCTAACCATCAAATGATGTTCTGTATTGTCAGACTTGTTATTTTGAAGAGGAAAACGTCCCTTCAGCAGCAAATGTTGCTTGTGGTCATGAATTCATCTGTGAAAGCTCAGAGCACTTTTATTCTTTTTTACTGTCACACACTCACTGCCAGGGAACAGGAAGGGCTGGCTGTGCCCTGAGGAAGGTGAAATAGGAGCCAAAGGGAAAACAACAGCCGGCCGTGCAGGCTGGTCCCAGCCCCAGAGCACCAAAGCGAGATGACCAGAGCAAGCTCAGCTGTGAGCGGAGGGCAAGGCAATATCATGGCGATGAGGCAGTTCTGAGATCAAGACACTATGACAGGTTAGGATGAGGTCCGGTGATCACAGGTCACAGAGTGACCAAGCAGGGCCAAGATGAAGTAAGGAAGCAATCCACAGCCAGGATCCAGCTCAGCTGGGTCCGTGGCCAGGCAGGGGCTTGGCTGTGCCTGAGCTGGAGAGCAGCGCTTCGCCGGGATTGCTCCAGCCAGGACTGCCAGCCCCAGGGTTGAGCTGAAATGAGGGTCTTGGAGCCGTAGGTGGAGGTGGGGGTAGAGGCCTCAGATGAGGTTCATCAAGGTCTTTAAGGCCTACTAATGCCCTAAGAGCCTGGACATTCTCAATAAACACTGAAAAATTAATTGAATAACAACTGTCCTCTGTTCAGACCTCTCCTGCCTTGTCTGGTGAGTGGATCATCCAGCTTTTGCTCATCATGTCGTTCAGAGCTGCCTGAAGGCCACTGTCACCAGTCAAAGCCAAGAACAGAACGTTCATAACCACATCTATGAATCTCCATTCTGGAGGTCTCGCTCTGTTCTTAAAGCTGCCATTCCTTTGATTTTTTTTTTTTTTTTTTTTTTTTCCCTAATTTGGGTAGGTTAATCCAAATAAAGCTCAAATTTCAATTTTTGAAATCAAATGTTGGATGCTGAGCAGGGTTAAAAAAATGCAAATTTTGATAATACAGAAGTGAGATAAGACATTTCATCTATCTTTCAGTGAAAGATGGGGGCAAATTTTAAGTAGCCTTGCTCAGTAGTTTCTAGTATGGATAAGGAAAGATGATTCTCTCACCTCTGAATTTTGAAACTATATTTTCTTATATGCACACTGTTTGTTTTTACAGAGTCCATTTTGAATTAGAGTGTGTTGCCGTTTCCACTCTGCAGCAGGACATTTAGTTTGAAATTGGTGCTTCATACCTAAAAGCTCATACAAATATCTAGAGATGGCACTTTTTTTTAACATTATCCCCTCCTCCCCCCAAAAAGGAGTCTTCTGGTTAGTTTAATAAAACGAATTATCATTGCAGGAGCCCTTGGGGAAGTTCCTGGAGTGGTGTACAGAAAGCCAGAAGTGGTGGGATTCTGGTTTAGGGCCAAATGCAAGTGAGGTGTGGTAGGTTTGGGAGCGTCATGGCTGAGAGCTGTCCAGAGAAATATCCTTGAAATAAGAAAGAGGGATTTGCCATTATCCAAACACAGACTCTATCTGCAGCAGTATCAGCAGCATTTCCTGATCTGAGGTTGATTGGCAAGACATATATTAGCTTGTGTCCACATATAAACGCACTTTCCTCCCTTTTTTTTTCCCCTAAGGTTGCCCAACTCCAGCTACATAATAGGAATAGCTCTTGATCCTGCTAATTACTGAACTGTACCAGGGCAGGTTCGCTCTGTGGCTTGAGATGAAACCATGACAGCTATATGCAAACTGTGTAGGGTGAGTGATTGCATAAGAGGGCTCAGGCCCTTGCTCTCACCCTGTTTAGATTAATGGTCTGTACATAGACAGGGGGCTTAGAATATATGTAGTTCTCAGCTAGACATTCTCTGAACAGACTGTCTCTACAAACAGGATGTGTTAGATTGTAAGTACAGTTGCCTTTAATAAAGCCACACGTGTTCTTACAGATACATACAATCTATTGAACCTTTCTGTTGCTAGAAAGGTCGTTTTTTAATAACAGGTATTATACACAGAAATACTTGGGAGTGCAATAAAAATGTACTCAGGTCTCTATTCACAAAATGTCTTAATATTGTATAATCACCAGGATACTTCCTGCGCACCTGCACTTTTCTGTGAGTCATGTACTCTGCACATGAACATTATTAGCATAACGACTGAATATTTAAAAAATGTGTTTATATTAAGTGCACAGACTTACTTTTTGGGAGGCAAATAACCTAGTATGGATAATGAGCAATTTGTATCTGTAATGAATTTTTAATAAGGCAAAACAGAAACCGGAAGACATGCAATAGAGAGACTGACTCTCTCTTCATTGTAGGCTTATTGCTCCCATACATTTTCTGTCATAGATTTCTTACAGCAAGCATACAAGAGTAACTTTTGGTCTAGTCATCCTCTGTTAAAATAGCTGATTCATCCAACATGCTACTTTAGCTGGATCTTCTTGATCTGTTTGGCCTGGGTATATTTTCACTACTCTTTGGCTTTATTATAAGGCCATTTTTTGCTGTGAGTGAGACAGAAAATTCAGTCACACCTCAACACCATGTTTTATATTCTTCCTTTTTTTTATTTCACAACATCTGTTCTCACCCAGAAGCTTTCTACTCCAAATTACTGATGGTGCCTCTTTCAGCTTATCTAGTCTTCACTATCTTTTATCTAAGCTTTGAGAAGAGCATAAGATACAAAAGACTCCCCTGAATCCTTGATCCATGTCTGCAAGCTGCAGTTTGCAGGCAGTGACAGTAGGCACTACTGTCATAATGAATGTGGTATTAGACAGTACATTTATCTTGCTGGAAGATGCTTTCGTTATCAAAGGGGCTTACAGGAAGAAGAAAAATATCCCCCAAATCCAGTAGACATTTCACATTCTATTCTTTTGTTTATGGATATCCAAATCCATAAGATTAATCTTGCTGTTATTATGGATAATTTATATGGCGTTACATGTACAGGAGTTACTTTGCAAATATATATTTAAACAAAGTCTGAACTGAAGTGTTTATATTCTAGTAGACAATATGTGAACCAGTGGTTGAGGCTAGAAGGGCAAGTGGAAAGTTATTGCCACCGACACACAGCAAGAGTTCCTCATTGTGGATGGGCGATTGAGCGGCTTATGCAAATGAGTCAAGGAATTTCAAACATATCTGAGAAATATTTTTCTCACAATTCTATGTGTGACTTTTATGTTTTAGAAAACTTTTGGAACTAAGTTAAAAAACTTAATTAAACTTTGAGCCCAAAGTTGCTCTATTCTCGTATTTTAAAGTATGCTTTGTCTTTGAATGACGAATTAATAAGGAGAACAAATAACTTTTTCCTATCCCCTGAACCTTCACAGACCTTAAATCCAAATTGAACAGAAGATTTTTGTAGTTCTGAAAATCTCTTATTATAGTCAAAATCTTCAATAAGAGAAAGCTAGCTGTAGTGAATTAAGAATGATCCTAAATTTAACATCAGAATATTCCTATAACATTGTCTCATCTTGAAATTAAAGAATTAACTTCAGTGTTGACATTAACCTATGTTAATTCACAAACCATTCTCCTGCAGTTGCACCTTTACTATATACAAGAAGTCATCCTTTTCTATAACAAAATACATGAAGATGAGCTCATTAAGCACCTAGCAGAAAAGTCTATTTTTAATCTGTAGAAGAGTTGCATTTTTAGTTTACTTCAACATAAGGTCAGTAGTTAAAATCGTATAATAAAGTGGAAAGCAAATGGAAGGAAGGGAAATGAGGAAAATATTGCTCATAATATTAAGGAACAGATTCAGATGTTAAAACTGGATCTTGGGAAGTGAAATTATCAGCAAAGAATAAGGTTTAGAAGGTAAAACTCATAATGTCCCAGCCTTCAGTATTAGACCAGGACTTTAGCGTCCTCATATTTCATTCAATAGCACAACATACCACTTGCTGGGTCATTAGAAGGAAATCTTTATAGTAAAAATGGTACGATCCTCAGTCATTTTGGTATTTTCATGTAATAGTGACAAAGATTAAAGGTCATTTGTATGAGCAACCTTTACTCCCAAAACACTGTCTTCTGTACAGATTTAAGCAATTTTAGCAAACCACAGTAGATTGCATAAACTTTTCTGCAGTATAATCAAATGCTAAAAAATACGGATGCATCAGACAAGCTTTACAACAATAGTGTTATATGTTTCAGGCAATGAAATATGCTGAACATGATACTGTTTCCGGTTTTGCAGGCAGCATCATTTTTTTTTTTTTTCTGAGTAAAATGTTGTTTCCTAAAGTGATAGCAATCAGCTATTACAGGAAGCAAAGTACAGTTGCAAGAACATCTCAGGCTGTTTCACCTCCACAGAAATTACGTATTCATTGATAATTAAAATGTTTTGGAAAAGAATTAGCAAGAGTGAAAGAAACCTCCTGACTGTACAATTTTCTAGCACGTGAAAGCAACTTATAGAATATGTATTGGATAGGCAAAGTCCCAGCTTTTTATTCTAGCTTTCAATTGATACGTGTGCTGAATCAGACTTAGACAACAGGAAGAACTTGAAAGCAATTTTGCAGCAAGAAGGGAAGGAGACATGAGGGAACAAGAAAAGTAATAAATAAAGAAAGCAGATAATGAAAGAAGCACAGGAAGTAGACTTTTCAGGGAAAAAAATGTGCATATAGTTGTGCAAAGAAGGAATTGACTAAGGAAAGAGAGTGACATTTGGCACAATGGAAGAACATGCTTCTGTATGAGAGTAAGAGATTAAAAGCTCAGCTGAGAGACTAAGGCCAAAAAAAAAGAAAAAAGAAAAAAAAAAAAACCCTTCTATGCTTCTATTAGGGAGCATGGCTTGTTTGCAATGGTAAGAGAAGAGAATCAAAGTAACGGAGCAGAGGAGAGATTGGAGGGGACTATTCCAAAGAACAAGGTGCTACAGATGTTGGAAGAATAGCCCCTGAGTTCACTCAGTACTAAAGGATTTCAGTGCGGCTTAGCACATTGGAGAGTTGTGGCTGAGAAGGGAATAATTTCATTATTTAATCCAGTTCTTCCCTTTCGCTGTCCCCAGTCTCTCGGTGTTGTCTTGTCCAACGGCAGGTCAGAGTTGGCCAAGGTTCTCTGCCTGCAAAGTCCGGTAGTTTCACACAGTGTCAGCCCACTGGCTTAACCTCAGGCCAGGACTGGCCGTCTGCATACATACCTCAAAACATATTAATTATCTGAATAAGAGTGGTCAGTTATTCACAGCTAATGATCTCTAGCACAATTCCTCTGAATGTGTCTCGCCCAAGTACATGAGGCAATCAGATGCAGTGTAGCCCTAACAGCCAAAGCCAGTTGTTTATCAGGGTTTAGAAATTCTTGGTAATTTTCTTGGAATATTTTAATAGGCCATTCTCTTTTCCTGTAAGTGCCATATCCCATCCAGTTAAAAATAGTACAACATTTCATCACATTTTGATGTTAAGAGGAATGAGAGGCTCATTTTCTAACTTTTCACTTATCTGAGTACCTACCCCTATAATACAAATATAAAATTGCAAATGGGAGAAGATAAAGGATAGAGCAAAGCCAGTTTAGTAAGAGTCAAGATATGATGGGAAAGATTACAAACATCTGTCTCCCTAGGCTGTTTTAGTAGTAGTGGTCACACAGAAGGATTCAAGCAAGCAAATAAAACCTCCATCTCTGAAATTCCTTAAACAATTATGAGTTTTCCACAATTACTGTATGCGCAGTTTAGCCACATGAGCATCATTTATCTCTAGGAGCTCTTTGCTCCTACTAACCTGTCTTTCAGTTCTGCGGGTTTTTCAGTTATTTATACCCAGCTAGTCAGTAGGAATAGTAGAAAAAAGCGGCACTAAAGAAAGATAAGGTGAGCACTTCTCTGCTATTCTGTTATGCTCAGTTTTGACATTCACTTTCAATGCTAAATACTTTCATCTCAAATCTAATTCGGATGTGGTCACATATATTTAAACTCCGGAGCTTTTGAGCAAATAGGAGAATATTCTGCCTGTGCTCTGAGCTGTCCAGAGCCCTGTAGCAATCTTGGTGCCGCAGTACCCCTCATGTTAGTTATGCTACTGTCTGACAAAGACAACCTGACATTCCTTACTGAGTTCACATTCACTTTCAAAATACCATGTAATCATATGCATACCAGGGAAAAATGTCCTAGCTTTAGTGAAATTTATCACAGCCAAGTTCTGTATTTTTACCTCCTGGAGCAAAGGAAGGTAGTGACTCATATTTCAAAATACATACGGGAGCACATGAAGGTGGTCAGTTACCCAAATAGCACCGAGCAGTCCATCCCATTTCTAGTAATGGTCTAGCATGTGCTACACCGATAACAGTTGTGTGTTAAGTTAGCACAAGCTTTTGTAATGTGTTGATATGAAGGCTGTGTTTGACATCATCAAACTATAGTAAACTGAAAGAGGAAGGTATTGGCATGTACATTTGTATTATTGTAGAAAACAGCATTGTATTCAGAACTGGCCTTGGGAGATAATGAGGAGGAAGTAGAAACAGGAATTGGTGGCTCTCACTGTGTGTGTTGTGTTGGGGTAAGGATGAGGGCTACACAGAAGCAGTGAGGGAGGTCCACAGGTGCAAAAGAAATTAACTGTATTTCTAATGATTACTTAAACAAGCAGGTTAAAAAAGAAAGTGAGATTGTAAGGGTCATACACAGATACTGAATCGTGACACCAACAATACACCAATAATGTTAGAGTAAGTCACTAGTACAGTTAGAGTGACACATTCAAGAAAATATATGAGACTCTCAGATTATGGAAATAGTAAGAAGTGAATCTTTGCCAATAGCAATAGGGACCAGAGCACTTATAAACTCTTATAAACTCTTCTTTTGAAAAATAACAAATAGTGTCAACCTTGTAAAAGTCTCTGCCTTAGATGAAATGTCGTTCTGTGTTTTCCTTAATTGCATATTGTTGTCACAGAAAGATGACATTTTTCAGGACTATCCAAAGCTGAAACTCATCATGCTGTCAAGATATGTTTCATTATAATTAAATAAGAATATATAAGTTTGACTGGTTTAAGTTATATCGTTTACTACTGTGTCTCATGAAGAATAGAATATATTTGAAAGAATTTTTTAAGTCTTTTTTATCTTCTTCAGAACATTTTTTTCTTTTCTAAGTTCTGAAAGGCTACTAGAAGATTCTCAGATTGAAGTTTAAATTGCATTTGCAGTCATTTTGTTTTAACCTGTCATTTTTTCAGCTTAAGTCCCAAATTATATAACAGATATTTTTAAATGAAAATAAGGACAATGAAAAATCTCCTTCATTCAGAGCACATCCACTGAATCTGCATTAGCCCGAGCATTTTATTGGATGCCTACTCTTCATTAGTGATGATCATAAGACACAGGGACGCGTGTGTGTGCATGTTTTATTGGCAGACTGTTCATGATTGGGTCTGTCTCCTCCAGTGCCTTAGATCTGGCTTGCAGGAATTTAGGTTAGGCTTTGAAAGCTGGGCTTTCAGAAAAAAACAAACTTTGCTTGCAGCTTTTTCCTATGCTTTATAAAAGTGGTTACAAAGAAGTGCACAGCCTGTCAGGGGCTGAAATCCAGGTTTTGGGGTTGATTTAGGCAGCCCATTTCAGTTCTCACTGTCCCTGTTGAGTCTGGCCCATGGGGCCATCGAGAATAACATTAAAGCAGAACACATGCAGCCAAACACCTATTAAGCAGCAACGGATGGACTGCGTAGTGCAGAGATCAGAGGATACGTCTGTGATTGCACTGGGACTTCCAGTGCACTCAATGAGAATCTAGTGGGCCTCCTGTGAGCAGTTTGCTCTAGCACGTGATGCAGAGCAATATTTCGCTATAGCAGGAAAAATATTTAGTATGCTGTAACAAAAGATGCAGCTCGTTGGTCAAAGCAAAGGAAGATTTACATTGAAATGATCTGAAGGAGAATGTATTGCCTACACTAGAATTCACAAGTTCATAGATAGGGACCATTATAATCATCTTGTCTGACCTCTTCTGTAATCAGAACCACTTTTCAATGTGTTTTTTGAGGCACAGAACTGAATGCAATAGTCTAGCAGCAGTCTCACTATTGCACTGACAGATGTAATGCTGCCTCCCTGTTCCTGCTAAGTATTCTTATCTGCATACTTATTCAGTGATTGCAATTACTCTTTTAGCTACAACATCACACTGGGAAAGCTCCAGTTATACTCAGCCTATTTGAATATGTTAGCTAGGGTGGAACTTATTGTATCTAATTTAATAGTGTAAAATTTGTCTGTCTGATGGTACAGCTTGGTAATGTGTACCCGCTACATTTTTCTTCAGATTAAAAATGAAAATTCCAACTTCAGTTTGTCAAGTCTGCAATAAATGTAAAATGTCCTTGATGCAATAGTCAGATCCAGTCTGATTTTGATTTCTGCATTCAGTGATAGATATTAGTATGTAGACACCATACAGAAATGTTTATAATTATAGTTGTAAAATCTGAGAGCCACAGATTTACTGACTTATGAATGATTATGCCAGAATCTGCCAAATATTAGTGTACACTGCCCCATGTAGCCTTGAGAGTATCCCATTGGACTCCCATTGGAACTGAGAGCCAAAGGAAGCTGTGACAAAGGACTTTATAAAAGCAGTTGTGGCTATCTTTCTCCTGTCATCTAGAATTTTTCTATAGCATTGCTTTTAGGACTTTAAGAAATGTCTGCTTTCATTACCTCAGCATAATTAGGACTTTATTCTTACTCACTACAATGGAAACTGTAATAGCCTCTATTTCCAGGAACATATAAAGCTAACAATCCTACAAAAAAAACAGGATCCCAGATGCTTTTCTCTTCATAATTTGTTTACTTTTTTTTCAGAGCTGCAGTTCACTCAACCACCCTTGTAAAAGTCCCATTGTGTTAAATTTCAAAAGAAAGATTTAGTCATTTCAAAGTCAGATCGACAAAAGGGCTTTATCTGAGTTCCTAATTGCTTACTGCAGCCTTGGGTCTCTCTGGAGGCAGCACTTGGAGGGAAATGGAGACATTAGTGTTTAACAGTGGCCAGAGCGTGCTCTCCAAACCACAGCCTCTTCCCTATATTACCATTTGCCAGATACAGCCTCTGTGCTGCCTCATGGCATATTTACAGAAAATTTGTCTAACTCGCCAAGATTTTAAGGTACATTTATTGCAGCTGGGATCATGATTCTGTGGGAAAAAAAACACCATTGGGAACCAATTTGCTTTTCAATATGTACGTCACAAGAATCCTATGCATTGTGATAGGTGACAAAATAAGGATTCACTACAGTTTTGGAGAAAGTAGCAAGATAAACACCATGTAGAACCCCACATGGGTTCTAAAGTTCTAGCAAGGAAGGGAATATAATAACGGTTTTATATACCAGAGAAGCTAAAAGTACGTAGGTTAAGGAACTTCTTTATGCTGCTTAGAGCAAAAGGGCAGATACTTTCCTCTCATAGCACTAGGAAAGGAATCATAATGGTTTAGCATTGTTAAAAGCTCATAAACTGCAACCATAAATCAGCAAATTAGCTAATGATTGCCTCTGGGCAGTGATACATGATGAAAAACAAATGAGGAGAGGTGCTCATGCGTTGCACTTTGTAGCTACTAGAAAAATTAAAGTTCCATCTTTATAAGAAAATGGTTAGGGGATGTTATGAAGGGTTGTGCCCTGCTAGCAGAACAATTACTGCTCCAAATGAGCATGTTTTTTACTAAATGCTGCTATAGTAAGTCAGCAATTCAGTGGTAGCAGTTTCGTGCTCTATCTAAGAAGTTGCACCTGCAGTGGAAAACGGTAGAGCAGAATACTCTATTTCTAGTCCTTTCAAGATAATGACAACCTTGAGAACTAAAAATACCCATAGCTAAGCAAATAATGTCACACAGAGCTATTAGTGCGCTGTCAGGTACCAGTGAAGAGACAGTAACAGCAAGCAAGATTCCGCACCATTCCAACCATAAATTGATTTATGCCACTTTAAACTGAATGAAGTAACAAAACAATAAATTTTTAGAGTTCATGACCCCATGGACTAGACTTCTAACTGAGGAGGATAGGAGATGCCTGAAACTTGCACACAGTTCCCACTTTGGTTGTGCTCAGCATCTTTTTTATTGTGTTTTTACTTCCAAATTACATTGCTTTTAGTGATAGTTGACTCTATTTAATTGTCCATGTTGTGGAAAAATCTAAGTGAAAGTTGTTTTTCTTAGCTGTTTAACATCTTTCTCGAGAGATTTTGCAGCAGAGATGCCTTGTATCTCATTTGTCACTGCTGCTTGCTGTTCTTTTAAATTTTCCCATGCCTATTTGTTTCACTATACTACACACAGTAATCAAGATCTGACCAAACTCATGTCTCTCTTTATTTATAGGGGGTAAGAAAGAAAGACAGAGAGTACATGAGCTACTCATTCGAGTAAGATCGAGTCTATATACACAAAATGGTATTGGTTAGGCTGCATATTCAGGCCGCAGGAAAATTACTTCCTTGCAGTGTTATATGTTTTAAAATAGATTATTTGTATTCCACGAGGTTATATGTATTTCTGTCAGTACCAGGTAGGTAACAGCAAATACAAGGATGATGATATAAATAGTCCACTTTTACTGTGAGAGAATTAACTTTCTTTGCATGCTAACGAAATACAGCTTTGAATGTCAATCTTGATGTTGAATCTTGATGTTTCTGCTATTAGTTATTGCTAATTTCTACTGTGATAGATAATGATTAATATTTTTACATGGCTGAGGGATGTATGATGAAGTCCATAAAATGGAGAGCTTGGCACTTACTTATTTTCCATACAGCTGATAAAAATCAGCCTTCTAAAATAACAGGTCACTTACTTAGATATCTTATACTTCTCCAGGGCCAGGAGCCACCCAAGGAAGACTTTTCTTTGTCTCACTGTGAATACATATAGGAAATGATGACATAACTGTAGTTTTTGGCACATAACCTCTGCTTCACAGGAGACCCAACAAGCCACAAGCCACTCCTCAGGCCAGCTGCTAGGAGTGCAAAGCACTCGTGCAGGATGCTGGAGCTTGGCACACTGAGCCATGTGTATGTATCCGCACAAGCAGGAAAGTATAAAATTTTGGTATTGGACGTTTGAAATAGCCAATCTAATCTAAATACATATCTTCTCTGTTTATGGGAACTGATGAACTGGGGATTATTTTTAGAATCAGACGTTAGACTGAGGCTTGCAGGTAAAAACATTTACCTATGGCTTTTGAAGTCCATCATCACAAGGTACTGCTAAGATAACTATCATTATGGCCAGAAACTGATTTTCAGAACTCTGAAGAATTTTAGTGATAGAAACCTAAGTATTTCTTGCTCAGGAGTTATATGGTAACAGAAGTTTTGAGAATTTTGAAGTTTAGACTCACGAATCCAAAGAGGCTATTATGCAGACCAATGCTTTAAAGCAAACGTAATCCTAAACAACAGCAAAATTTTAAGAGCCTAAGTCATCGTCATAAGTCACATTTTCTAAAAATCCAAAGTCACTTAAGGGAGCTGTTTAAACAAGTGCCTAAAAAGTAAATAAATAAAGCAGCCTACCGTCCAGGGAGTAGTGAGATGTCAGGGGTATTTGTAAGCGGTGTTGAAGTACGTTATCCACTCATCATTTTGCACAAGGAGTATGCAAGATGTTTTCATCAAAAACTCCTGTTTCATCCACTCTCTGGTATGTAGAGGTCAGTCAAAGGACCTTTATTTTGCAGCAAACAGACCTTTTCTTCTTTTCTGGCAAGCACTCGGCCTTCTGTTGTGAGGGTGAGTGATGCAATGCTCTTCACTAATGTGAAAGAAACAGTAATATGTTTTATTGATATGGACAGTGGTTTCAGCAAGATTCTATGGCAAGGTCGCTGTTATTTACTGCTTAGACAACAAGTTTATACAAAATTACCAGGAAGAGCCTCCTGTTGAGTCACGGGGTTCGAACTGGACCCCCTTGCTTTCCAAACTCCTTCTCAGAGAAGCCTGGGTGCAGCTGCATCCAATCTTAGTCCCAGACTTTATGTCTAAGGGGCTATGTGCACAATCAATCCTCGGTACAACTTAGTAAAACTTACAAAGTGTTAGAAAGTTTTTACGTGCTACCTTCACCTACCATGCGTCTGTAGCTGGCGAGGGAACTTCAACCTCAGGAGTAACCTGGAGAGGCATCCCTGCCCAAGGGAGATCCTGGCGTGCATCCCACTGCCTCGCGAGGAGAGCTCACCGGGGTCTGCGGCCACCCCCGCCCATTTGTGAGATAAAAGATCATTGATTTATTGTCATTTGTATATATCAGCCATATTTTTTTGCTGACGCTAACTTAGTTGGTCCTCGGTTATTGTGCTGTTGTAATTTCTCTCCCCAGAGTCCATCAGGGCATCCCCCGGTAGGATGCAGCCATAAGGTCAGTGTTCGGTGGATAGAGGAGGGAGAGGCCTAGGGAGGCCGACAGATAACTCCACTAGTGATTAACACCTGGCCAGGGCTCTGTGTGGGAGGTCAGTCCAGCAGGGCAAGGAGCTCACCCCTCACACCCTCACACATAAATATTTACATGAGCCAAAGTTGGCCCAGGGGTTGATTATATATATATATATATATATATATATTTCTATTTTAGTAGCACCCAAAGACTACCAAAATCCATTGTGATACACTTACGGTATAGTTATGAAAAACTCTCCATCCCAGAACACCAGAACATTAACAGTTTTCAAGCCTTTCTTCACAAAAATAAGTGAGTAAATAAATAAATAAATAAAGACCTGAAAGATGGGAAGAAGGACTTCATATATGGGAAACAGCGCAGTCAGTGAAGTATAGAAAGCATTTTTGTAGCTCAAATACATTTCCACACAGATTACTTTGTGATTATATGTATTTGATACACTTTATCATTAAAAGTGCTGTTGCTGCTGTTTGGCATTTTAGTGGAGCAGGCATGCTTTGCAGGCAGTACAGCTGGAACAGTGTATACATACTAGAAAGCAGTGAGTTGAAGGGATGCCTTGAAGTTATCCTGTCCTACCTGCAGAGTGACCGATATGGGGCATAACGTGCAGTGCAGTGATTCTTTGCATCTGGAGTCCCCAGTCTGGATTCTGTTCTCCTAGTGTTGTAAATGTGGAGTAATTCCAGTGAAAGCAGTTGGTTATTGAGCACAGTTCCGAAAAGAAAGCTAAGACTATCAGTTGCTTAAAATGAGTCTCATTCAGAGGTGAAAATAGTCTTGTATTGCATAATGCAGTTTGTTTTCCACAGTGTTCATCCAGATGTAGGCCCTTGGATATGATTTTAAATAAGAAGCATCTGTCTTCAAGATTACTCACCCTCTTTATTGACTGTATGTGGATCCTAGGTTTCTTATTAGGCATTGTAAGTAAATGAATTTCTCTTATGCTTCTATTATTCCTCCAAACTGTCCTATTTTTGTGGAAGGAAAACACTGTTTGCAAAGGTCTAATATAGGAGTGTCTGCAGACAAGCAGCAAAAGGGTTTTACTTCATTGGCAGTATATACTAATTGCTGGTCTGAGTAGGTTTATATTCCAGCTTTTTATTAAATATTTGTGTTTGTTTTTTTCTTTTCATTTTTAAATTAAAGCCATCTCTGTGGGAAAAGTGGTGGAAAAGAATTGTTACACTGTGTTTTCTCTCCACAAAGAATATGTTTTCTACAGAGACCACTTTTTGACCATGTATACAAGGTATTTTATGGTTAAAGGAGAAAGTGCTGGTATTTTAACATTTTAATAAAACACAACCCCAAAGCTGTCAACTGAGGTAATGTATAGTGTGATATAGTAGAGTCCTGGGAAATATGGACTGAGATGTTGCCAGTAATGAAACTAAATCACTGCTCTATGTTAGTCTGTTTTACAAGATCAACAGCCACAAAGCTAACCTATGTCAAACATAAGAACCCCTGTGAAAAAGGTACTGGTCAAATAATGGCAGCTACAAATGAATACAATAATATTGACATAGGCAAGAAGTCAATGTGTGTTGCTATTTAGATATTCAGAACTTTTTCCCATATCAAACTATCTACTTCAGTTAGTGGCACAATGCCTAAATGTCCTTAAAATGAGACTTTGTCTCATAAAGTCCAAGGAGACCAGTAAAAATAAGCTTTTGTTTGCAGTTCTACCCATCATTTTCCCCCTAATACTTTGTGAAAAACAACACTCATGAAAGCAAGTTTCAGATGCATAAACAGCGGTGAGTAACTGATTCTAAGGTTTCTAAGAGTTTCATACAAGCGTTGATATAACCCGGTGGCGTAGTGGATGATAATATGATGATTCCTTACCACTGAACCTCATGCAGAGGACAACAGATAAATCATGAGATATGCTCAGCTCCAGTCCGTTCACAGTAGCACCTAACAAAACTGTCAATGAGCCTGAAATTTGGGTGCCTAGTCCTGCATCTTGATGTGGTTTTCCTAAATGTAAAATTTGTATGAAGTATCTGGGAAGAGTCGGTATCTCTCAGGATCACTAAGATGTAGTTGCGTCAATGGAACAGTTTACTATTGATCTCACTGGCATGAAGGAAGACTTTTGAGAATATTTAATCTCAAAAGTGGTAAAGAAACGCTGTGTGAATATGTTCTTTTACAGGTTTTCTTGGAAGGATGAATTAATTCATATACTGTATCTTTGTTAGAATATATATATAAGTGAATATATATAGGTATATGAGTAACATGGAGTGCCTTCTTAAATTACTGAAGAAAAAATAAAGAAAAATGCCTTCAGTAACTTGCTCAATAGCTGCAAGAGCACAAAAAAAGTCATAATGAGTGTGTCCATAGTACTAGCAAGTTCACACCTAAAAAGAACCCATGCAGCACCTTAAATCACTAGTGTAGATACATCCAAGCTGCACACAAATTCTACATAAATCTTCCCTGAGAAAAACAGGGAAGAGAGGAACAGTGTCTTCTCTCATGAGGAGAGCAAGGCTAATGGTTATCCAATTTTAAGCTCTAGAGATGACACCGGAGGAACATCCTCTGCTGCCTCTTTCCATGAGTCCATGGAGACTGTGTGGGCATGGCTGGAGGAGCAAGAATGTAGCACAGAGCTGAGTGTTCTTCACTCCTTGCAAATGCTCAGGATGTAGAAGGGGAAAAAGTTATCATCACCGAAGGAAATATGCTGCTTTCTGTGGGTCATCATTTCAGCACTGTGTCATAGGGAGGTGCTCTCAGCTTGGTCACTTGGAATTAGGTAATCATTACATGTTAGGGAGGAAAAAGTGGTGAACAGGACTCAGGCATAACGCAAAAAATTATTGACTGACATTTTAAAATACAAAAATAGAAAATTCATGTCTTTTCAATCTGAACAATAATTGTGAATTAAAATGAGGATTCAACTGAATGCTCACCCTATCCTACTCAAGATCTCTTTCAAAAAGTGGTTTTGTTCATGCACATAGCCCTCCTCACTAGCAGTTTCTCTGTAACTCCTAGCATTGTCATCATTGACATATATGATCTATCTGCAATATTTCTATGAGCAATTTCCACCTCTTTTTTATGTTTTGCAAAGCATTGTTGACACTAGACATATTGCAAAACAAAAGGCATTTTCTATATCAAAGGGCATAAGTATTAAAAATGAAATGATTTGTGGATTTTAGCTTTCAATGAATGACTAATGCATACAAATATTTTTAAACAGAAGCTGTAGTTTAGCGTTTGTTCCATTTCCTCATAATTACTCGTTACAACACGACAGTTGTGGAGAATAGCATAAAATTAAGTTATTTTTGGTTTGTATATTTTTTATAGTAAAACAAGCAAAAAACAGCAGACTGCAGTCTGTGATTACTAGTCTGAAATGAATGCAGGTAGTATAAATCCAAGTTAGAGTCACAGTTATAAAAAACAATATAAAATATATAACATATAAAAAGTGTGTGCCTCCATTTACATATATGTATATATATATGAAACTGATTTGAACTACTAGGAATTGTTCTAATTAATCTCAAGTTGAACATCTATTAAACTTACCATGTAGGAAAAACAGTCTTCACCTTTACAATCATAGAATCATAGAATCACAGAATGCCTAAGGTTGGAAGGGATCTCAAGAGGTCATCTAGTCCAACCCCCCTGCACATGCAGGGCCACCTAGAGCACATGGCACAGGGCTGCATCCAAGCGGGT